>QYTT01094716.1:77205-99706 GCA_006980735.1 Dasypogon diadema
GTGACAGACTTCTGCAACATTGTTAACTACCATCGACCAAGTAATGATAGAAAGACTAGTGATCTCCTAAGGCGGCAGGCGGTGGTTAACGCTTTTTCTCGATTCTTTGTCCAAGAACACCTTCCATCTTCCTCACTCTGCACTGCAAGCAATAAGCGCTTCACTGTCTTCAGCTCTCGGGCGAGACATTGCTAGGCGAATAGACAAGAAAACGCGTTCAGGGTCTACCTTAACACGTTCACGCCGGCGTGTACCACCGGTGGTACACACGAGAACTTTAAGAGAAAATTACACGAAAAACTACATACAACATGAGAAAGCTCTCTTACTAATAAAGCGCCGGCGTGAACGTGTTAAGAACTGACTGGACTAGGCTTGGTCGACACTACTACACTTGTGGTGAAAGACGGTTCTGCAGTTTATTGTAGATTCGGAGCTCGCAGTTGTAGACTTTGCTGTGAACTGTTTTTTTGGAACATTTTGTAATATAGTTTTCAATTTCTCTCGCATAGTTTATTTGTGACTGCATTACATCAAACAAAATTTATTCTAGGATTACTTCGCTACACATATCCTGAACACAATTGCCAAGAAATTTGAGTCTTCAAATATCTGGAAAATTGTATAGTAAAGTCGCAGTATAAGAGTAGTCCATTTCAGCACCGACGAGAGTACCAACAATTTATCTTTTTCCGACGTCATAAATAATTTTGAGGACACCCTGTTTACCGTTTCGCTGAACACAGTGATTTCTTGTGTTACCTTTTCACGTGTACTTATTCTCAGGTAAAAATGGATCTAGAACGTTGGCGAAAAGGATAGAATTCTTGTCCAAACATTCAAATCCAAGCAGCTATCGTTTCACAGTTTGGGAGCTGAAATTCCGGCAACAAATGTGTGAGTATTTCACCCTGTCTGCAAGTAATGGTCACCAATTTTTTAAATTTAATGAAAACATTTTCCCTTTAACTTCTCCCGCAAATTGGGTGCTAAATCAACCTTAATGCGAGTATTTGGGATATCCATTCCGCAATCTGCTGCACTGGCGGTGTTATATCGAGTTGACTGCAATTCCTGCCAGTTTCCGTCTGGGGAGTGTATGCATAACGAATACTTTGCAGGGGTGACCCCACCCTGAGCAATTTATGTCTGCATATACAGTCAGTTGCCAGTGATCCTCCTTTCCTTCTATGCGAAGATATTTGTGAGCAACAGGCATCTTGAGTGCAAAGCCGAATTGCTTAACCCGTCCGGGAGGCTTGCGGAAAGCGAGGTTCATCTGATGTTCGGAGGCTTTTCTTGTATGCGCCTCGGTCGGTAACTTTTCAACTTTCTGTTTACAGCGAGAGGGTGGCTGGTTTTTTGGGGTGGTTGTTTGAAATTTTGTTTTTTTTTAATGTTTGAGAAATTTTACTGGATGCCAGTATACAAGCATGCAACTTGCTTGCCTTATGTAACGACAGTTGAACGGGGTGCGCCCCATTCTCCGCCGCGCACTTGTCTGATTGTATTGCAAATCCAAAAGTTTTTGAGGGCTGGGATAGAAAGGGTAAAAAGGCTTTTGGTGTTTTGCCAACTCCCTCCATTCCCTGTCTGTCAGCGAAATAAATGAATAACTCTTTGCCCTTTTTAAGTGTTGCTCTGTCAGAAATGAGTTTTTATGAATTTAGGGAAACACATTTGCTAGCGCTTTGATTAACTTTAGAAAATTAATCCTTTGCAGCGTACTTAACTTGCCGCGATGTTGGGGCAAAGTCATGAAAGTGGACTTGTGTCAGTTTGTGTACTTTGTCTCTATTAAAGAGATTCATAGGAGTTTGGACGTGGAAGGACTGGAAACATGAAAATAAGTTCATTTTCTAAACGTTTCAATTCAGCAATTTCATTGCTGCCATAGATTTTGGTAGAAACTGGGCAATTTTATGGTAATACCAGATATCAGGCATTGTGGTAATTAGGATCATAGAGTTCAGAAGGTATAAAAAATGACAAGTGTCCTTGTTTTGGAGTCACCTTTTGACAAAGGCTTCACTTAACGAACCCCACCGATTCCCCTTCAAGTCTGATTTGTTTTTTACATGTGCTCCCGTGTCATGGCGGAAGAGAACTCCTTCGTGAAACTTCCTTGGTCTTTTTCAAACAAATCTGTTTTCAATTATTTGAGCAGACCCTCATAATAGGAAGCTGAGATCTGTACGCGAGCGATGACATCATCGTTAGATGAGGTATCGTTAGGCGTAAGCTAGAGAAATAAAAATTCTACAACTGAAAAGAGAAGTGTCCAAATACTTGTCTCGCACACAAATCTTGCTTTTACAACAATTCACATGACAATGACAGAGCCATTCTAGAAACTTCTTTATATACCTCTTCCTTTGACCAGTTTTATACGTTGACAGGCATTTAAAAAGCTCTCTCACGATGAAGGCATTTTAACAAGGATTTCTCTCACGAAAGCTTTTATGCTAATTGCGGCAATCAACGTGTTAAAAAGCTATGGTTCATTTGGACACGCGTATTCCAGTTGATTCTTATCAATGGTTACCCCAAGGTGGTTGCCGAATTGAGATGCAATTCTACAAATTTGCTGCTCTCTACGTGGGTTCGATATCCGCGAAGAACACGGTGAATAATTCGGGTACCAGTGGTTAAGGCAATTTTATTGAGGAATGAGGTTGTGCTTCCGAAGCCACTGCACAGTAGAAAGTTCGTGCCTAAAATTGTGGATACTTGCAACATTTGTCATGCATAAACAATAATTCCTAACCTCCACTTCTTCAAGAATTTCTTTCTGTCTAGCAGCAACATAGAGCTATCCCCTGATCTTAGGTAGCTCAAACAGAAAAACAAAAAAAAAGATAACATAAAAGTTTATCCTTTGGATGTATTCACCTTATATAATTCGTATTCCGCCATAAATAGAGCCCAGGACTCTTCGATCTTATCTCAAAATAACTAAAACTTCTGTAATTAATCTATCATGAAAACAATGAACTTTAGTGGGCACGAAATATGATAATCGAAAAACAAAAGTTCTTTATTTATGTCATAACTATAGTCTTTATCATTGTGTATTTCTTTTTTCATATCTCATGGCCACTAAAGTTAATTTATTTTCTTTCCTAGATAGGCTAATTCAGTTCATTGTGAAATTACGATTACTTCATTTTCAGTCTCGAAGGATTTCGAAAGTTGTATAACTGTTTATAAGACATTTTTGTCATGAAAGCACGTCTACTTTTTATTGTTTGTAAGGAGAATAGTCACCAAATTTTCATAAAAATTGGTTTGTACGCCTTCACTCGACGTCTTAATTCCTTTTGTTCCTTTCCTACTTTCTTTCCTGCCAAGGATGTGGTATAGGATTATAGGGTATCCCCTGAGCTTTGGCTTTACTATAAAAAAATTCGTTTTCGGAAATTGAATAGAAATTTTTTTAATAATTTGGAAAAGCAAGAATTTTTTTCTAATGCGCTATGATTTTGAATATCATCAATTCTCTTGAAAATCTTGGACCTAGCAGTTTTGGTAATAAACTGAGGGGGAGAAAACACCGCCTGAAAATGCTGGAAAATATATTTTTACAAATTTTGTAAAAAGAATTTATTGCACTTAAAAACTTTCTAAGCTAGAAACCAACAAACTTCTTTTAGAATATCCTTGGCAATGATGTAACGACTGAGTTCTAAAATACATTTCTTGAAAATTTCTGAAAATATTTCTTTGTAACAGTTTAATACATTTTAGCAAATCACTTTTAAACTAAAAAATTGGTAGGTTGTCTCAAGGTATCAAGCACACAAACCGTAGTCTTGGCGTGAATACTCATTCGGTCTGGTGTTCCACAGGGTTCGTTTATAGGACCGTTCCCTTTCCCCATAACGTTTTGAGCCATTGTCAAAGTCATATGTACCCTGAAGATGTTCAAATTCAAAGACGATTTGAACTTATTGAAGATGATGTATCTCGAATAAATAAACACTTATTATTAGTCCCATGGTTTGAACTAAACCAGCTAAAACGAAACCCTGCTAAATGTAATAATATCATCGTATTTAGAGGGTGGAGTAGCAACCAGAAACCACAGAGTCAACGTCACTTAGAGCTAGAAAATGGTTCATTGTGAATCTTCATATTTCATCTAACTCCTACCCCAGTGATTGCAAGAAATAATTACATAGAGTGCTCTCTTCCATAGGTCTAGATCTTGTCCGTACAGCTTCTGCAGAAATCGCCGAAAGGAGTCAATGATGACCATAATATTACGTACACTTACCGTGCCGTCTCTAAAGCAATGAAACTCTTCTCTTGGGGCAAATTTTTAGCCAGAGTTGTCTTGAAGTTTTGCAAAAAGTTAGCCTCACCGACTCAGTCAATGTGGATCTCGATATCCCTATTATTTTGGTACTAGCAATTTAGCATCATTGTTAATGGCACAGATCTCCGTTTGAAACACGCTACAGCAATCAAACAAGCACTAGGATTCCTGAACATTGAGGTAGTCTGAAAAAAAACTCCCGCTCCCATTTCCCCTTCCAGTTTCGACCCGTCTTGCTTGGCAAGTCTATGCTGGTTTGAATTCTGTAACATTGCTTTCAATGCCTGCACTAGGTACGTTTTTTTTCTAAGACGATTTGGTTATAATTCTTCTTATTCTGGTACAATCTTGGACATGTCTTTGGACAAAACTGTTGACCCAATACTTTCGAAAATAAGGGAGGAAAGTACTAACGGAGTACTAATGTGTATTTTGTGGAATTTTGTTCGAAAATATATTGACTGGAAAACTATTTAATACTAATGGAACCCAGAACAGCTCCAGCTCACTTCTAATTTAAAAAGAATATTTTTATTCCATGATTCGTGCAATTTTAATCAATTCTTATCCCGCCTAATGCGCAAATTGTGTGAAATAAAGAAAATCTCTTCATTATGTAAGCCCCCGTGTTATAATTTTTTTCTGGTTTTCCCCTTGAGTACGTCTCTTAAGTGTGTTAAATTGAGACTCTAAAGAATCTTCATTATTCGGGTGGAATTTCAGATTCTGCCATTGTATCACATACCCAAGCCTGTAGTGTTGCTGAGATAATAGAAACGCAACAAGGAAATTGTCTCAAACTCCTATTCTAGTCGTAATCGCATTAGGAAACCTTTCCTCGCAAGAAGACAGAGAAATCTCATTACATTAACGTCATTGGCACACACTTTAACCACCTTCATTTATCGGGCTCGAGGTCTCCACTCTCAGCATCAGGCAGAATTTCGGTGTTGTTCCCAACATGCCGTGCCTCCATGCCGCAGGCACAAAATATAGTAACCCCAGTCCCAAAAAATTGTTTCCTTTTGGAAAGAACGAATCCGGGACAGGAGAAGTAGTAACTGTGGTACACATCATGAATAAGAAAGAAGCCTGTTGGTGGCTCAAATTGTATCTGAATAGGGTCTGCAGCCTCCCCCGCAGCCATTTTCTTTCTATGGAATTTCCAAACACTGGTCCCATTCTCATTTCATCGTACTCGAATTATGACCCCACGATCCTTCGGGGAAGAGGATGACTCGTGGTAGGCCTTAATGAAGGTAAACTCTTGAAGGTTCATTAAGTATTTGGTGCAGTCGTTTCATTAGAGAGCCCGTCGGCGGCTGAAGGTTACAAGTGTCGTCGCAACTAGCCTAGAAAAATTAATTCAGACATTTCCACGGGGTCGCTGAGCACACGAGAGCGAACTTCAAGCAAGAAAAGGAAAGGAACGAAAAAATCATCTCGGTTCTTTAAATGAGTCCATAAATCTTTTTCCAAGATTACGAATTTAATAGTCCGCCATTTATACACTTAAGAGGAAACTTGTTGGGCCTCTTCACATTACTTTTGCTACCTCCCTCCGCCAGCCTCGTCTGTTGCTAGTTCCCATCAGCAGTCCTGATTCAAATAGCACCACTCGTATACTCCCCTGATTCTTGTCTTCCTCACCTTTCTCGGCCACGAAACATTAAGTGAAACAGTTTTCTGGAAAGTCTTTCCTTAAAGGAAACAGGAAATCTTCCTTAAGAAATTTTCGAGATTGTTGTTGCTTCTCTGGGTGGCTGTGGGTGCTCCAGTTCCGCTCAGTCCTTTATGAGCTTTTATGTCGGCACATAGATACTGAAAGGAAATTAAGTGTTGTTGCTGTTGTTTTCCTTGTTAATTTTTATGTCCTCTCTGAAATGAGTGCGCTGAGGGCCGCCCCAAACGAAGGCTCGGGGGTGGTGTAACTGGCGGGGGACATAGTCTAGCTGAATAAAAACAAAAGCGAGCGGGGCCGTACTTGAGGAAATGAGCTCAGCTCTGTTCCGGGGCGATAGAAGGGACGAAGAAAATCATGGCCTTTTCGTTATTTGTGGTTTTACTTAGCTGTTCCCTCCTTTTCCGGATTTTTTTTTCCTCAAAATAAAATTTCCAACGGTAAATGCCTCTGGGCCATGTGCCCGTCCGCCAGCATTCTTCCTCCATAATTGCCGTGCTAGTTTTAGTCCCTTCAGTGAATTACAGATTGAGAAGCGCTAATTAAAAGTTTTACGAATGTAATTAGTGCAAAAGTGCCTCCGATACCCGTCTAAGGATGGCAGGACTAATTTCCATCAGTTTGCGGGGCTTTTGGGGAAAAGGACCCTTAACAAATGAAATTAACCTAAATTATTGGCTTTTCTTCAAACAGGGCTGCAGCATGGCAACATTTTAATTTCGTGGACAGCAACAGGCATCTCGAATCATAGTGTGCTAAATGCTTTTGCAGACTGTAAGACTAATTGTGCAGGGCTGCTTTTAAAGTTTCACCTTTTATGTAAAGCTTACTGCTTTCATACCACATACCAATGTGTGGTACCACATTTAAAACGAGTATAAAACTATTTCTAAAGTATACATACAAATTCCTTATTTACTTCTTTAAATTTTATGTTTAGAAATATTTGTGTGTAGAAGGATGAAACTATCCCAGAAGGAAGTCGAGCCATTGCTGAACACGATTATGAAAATCTCCATCGAAGATTAACAGAAGTCGCTAGCATCAATGACATGGTAATGGAAAGGGTAAGGTAATGTAGAATGTTAAGGGCAAAGATAATTGAACAACATTGTACATATTTGTTTCGGAATTCTCGCGTGTTTATTAGAACAAAGAAACAAAATAAAAAGGCAATGAAAATTGAATTCAGCGTTCATTACTTCATTAATGAAATAATATGGGGCCTTAGCTGCAGAGCGGTGTGAACAAGAGATGCAGACTGTAGTACACTCTCTCAGGATAAGATTATGGATTGGGAGATTCGTTGGCTTGAAAATGCTTCGAAATTCCACATGCTCGTATAACCTTTTCATAGACTTATCCTAGATGTGGGCAATGTCAAGATATATTCTCGTAATCAAGTTTTCAGCGGTTGTCGCTATTGTTGGGTTCTGGTTCCGTTGAGTAGGTCTGCAGCAGTTACATTTCGTAGCCTGCGCAATAGGGTCAACTGCGAAGTCCGAAGCTCTAAAAGGCTTATTATTCCCAACATTAAAATCCCAAACTACCATTTTGGGTCATCTGAATTGCTTTTTCAGCTCTTCAACACCGACACTTTCTACTCAAAATAATGACTTCCTCTCTTCACTGCTGTTGTTTTTGCTTCACTCAGGATTCCTTCTCAAACACAGTTGTAGAACTGCTCTGCTCCAGATTTCTGACGACATCCGAATTGCACTGGACATGACCATACTTGCCTTTCTAAATTTTTCGAAAGAAACTTTAAATTTTTCTGTATTTGTCTGGGCATTTATTTGATTCTGCTTTCACGATCCATATGAGAGGGTTTTTGTCAGGCGCAAGTCCTCGAACACTCTTCCAACTTTCAGGGGCATACCTCGAGGTTCCATCCTGAGGCCCATACTTTTCTGATTATTTATTATCCAGGACAGAAACCAAAAACATTTTATGCTTTGCATGCCGGTAACTGGCGAGAATGTGCTAAAAATCGTAGTTCCTGAAACGGTATAGTTGTGGAGGCCGCTAAGATCTAACAAAAACCACCATCTGGTGATGTCTAGTGCAGTTTAAGTTCCTAATTGAGTAGAATGATCGATCATTGTGTAACAATAAAAATTCACGGTTCTAGTTTTAACTTTTCTACAGTGATGCAACATCACCATCGCCTTTCTGATCTTTTCTTCAACACAATGTTTTCAGATTAGTTCCAGGACCAGGTATATACCCGTCTCTATCTTACTTGCATTAATAGTGAGACGCCATTCCACACACTATCGCCCCCTACTCATCGAACATTCCTCATGGCATCTGCGGTCGTGGATATGAACTTATCCCTTGCCATCTTCGCCATGACATCTGCATACGTAATGGCTTGAACTTCCAAGTCTCAAGATTGAGGTGTCAATTATGACATTCCGCAGAAAAGGAGACAATACCCCTCTCTGAGGATCTCCTCTTGTGATCTAAACCCTAACATATGCGTGACTAGTCTTGATCTTCATTGTTCCTCAACGTGTTGTCCACTCATCTCGCCACCACCGGGTTAACTTCCAATTTTTGCAAAGCACCTGCCAGTTTTCTATACTAAATTTGTTGAAGGCACCTTTTATGTGTATCAAAGTGGCTGAAGCTATGGAATATGGATCCTGTATTCTGCTCCTCCTCCGCCATTCCCGCCAGATGATGGAACGTCGATTCGGTTTACATGTAGGGAATACCTCTTCATTATGGTATACTACAGGTAGTTTATTAACATCCTCTCCATTGTTTTCAAAAGGAAGGATGTCAGATTGACTAGCCTAAAGGATTTCGCCTCGGTGCAATTCCTTCTCCTTGGTTTCGGTAGAAAGATCACCTTCGTTTTCCTCTACCTTACTGGTGTATAACATTGGGGCCCAACCTAGTAAATATGTGATTACGCACGATACAAGATCTTTTCAAGACTTAGAATCCTGTTTGTGTTCTCTAGAATTTCTGCAATTTTTCCCGTCCTATCTCGAAGAAGTCCAACTTTGAAAATCGGGTCTTTAGTGACTATCTTCTGCAGTAGTCTAACTTCCGAGATAGATTCCATGTTCGAGTAAAAATCCTTCCAAAACAGTGTTATTCGTCGTCAAAGAGGTTTTTCAGATCATTCTTTCTTCGTCTTGTTATCCTCTCACGCTTACGTTTCATTATTCCTCACTGTTATGGTATTAGGTGCCTGCGTTGAGATTTATCTCCAAGGCATCGATGTACACATTCGCGTTCCGAGGAATCCTTACAAGTTTCCTGTCCTCTCTCTTTTTGGACGCATATTCCATCACAAATTGTGATTCTAAGATCAGAGACCGTTGGACAATCCATCATTCGGAGGGAAGGAGAAGTCACTAAAGCGACATCATGGCCAGCCAAAAGCATGAATATAAATCCAAATAGTGCAAACCAGGAAGCGCTATTTCAATCACACATAACACTTATTAACAGATCCCATAGAGAAAGTAGGTCCTAGTGCCTTTTATGAGCTGCCTTCAATAGAGTTATTGAGGTGAAAGCAATTTTGTTGAGTCAAGTTAAAATTTCATGCCGTCTTTCAGTTCATTAATTGATTTCATTTCCGACATTTGAAATTTTCATAGAACATTTTCAAATTACAAATAAATCTCTTTCACAAAGCAGAAATCAAATTTGAAAATACTGCAGAGCAACGCCACGCCAGTTTCCTTAAATGCAAATAAAATTTGCCACTTGATGAGTTGGGATAGCTTTCCACCACCTGCCAATAATGGAAGATTGCAATTTTCCAGGCATCTGCGAGCTTTTAAATAAATTTTTTGGTAAACCAATGGATTGGAATGGATTGGAAAAAGAAAATAAAACACAGAAAAAAAGTACAGATACATTCCTTTCATTTCCATAAATTTGAATTTTAAGGGGTGCACGTGGCATTTAACAAAGTCCCGAATCAGATGGGGAAATCAAATTAATTGGCCCCAATATATATGAGCCGTGGATTCAGTAGGATCACGTGAGCCTAGATGAGCCTGAGTAGTGCCCGACTCGGAGAAACAGGACTGCCATCCAAAATATAAATAACGAGAAAAAGTTAACAATGTTGCCTAGGAATTGTTGTAATTTTGGGTCTGTCCGTAAAAGGGTTGAAGGGGTGATGGTAATTGAATACTCGAGCGGACGCATTCTCCTCCGTCAAGTTCCCTAGGCCATTCGGTTTGACTGAGGGAAAAGTGCGAAGTGTCGTTCCCAAAGGGGTGGCAGTGAAATACCTTTAATGAGGTTAATTGGGAGATCCCTGTCAATCATTGTCAGTGGAATAATTTCATTTGATGTCTACAGCGACCTGAATTCATTACGCATGGTTGTGGTGGGATGCGGAACAGTCGGGCCATTTAAAAAGAATTTTGGCAATTAAAAGTTGCTAAAAGCGATACAGAAGAAAGCATAGTCTTGGGTTGATGGTGAAATTTATCGAGGAAGTTTCCCATTTCTATATTTCAGATGTCGCACGCACTTTGGCCCTTTTGTCCGCGTTTAATTTACAAAATTTAATCGAGCTTAAAAGACATTGTAAACTGATCCATAAGTTCAAATTCGAATGCATTCAGTAAGGAAGTACACAAAATGTAAAATCTTACTCATCTTAACTTAGGAAATAGAAGTATTGATAAAATATGTCCACGACAGGAGCTCAAGAAGTTAATATTGCCAAAAGGGTAACTAAGCTCATCAGTACTGATCAATTTAAAGAGGAAAATCAGTCCGCTTAAAGTAGATATCTAGAGTACAGCCAGGTATGGGCGACTTAAATCATGACACATGTTCATTCTTCTGCATACCAAGAACAAACCTAATGCAGCCATTGAATGCAACCTCAATTTTACGTTAGCAGGTAGAATCAAGTTTAGGAAAAAGTAGTCTACCGAATAGGAAAAATGGAACAATCAACAATTTTACTAACAATAAGCGAGTATCTTTGCGCAGGATAGCAGCCGAGAGGCTAAGACTTCGCAAACCCTCATAAATTTTCTTCATATACCTACAGCAACGCTTCTCATAGCCCAAAACTACGCCAAGGTTTTTTATTCGATTGACATAAGAAAATGGACTGCCATTTAATATAATAATTATTAGATGGACACAACATTGGATTCAGCAGAAACCCATTTAGCAGCGATCATTCATATATTCTGACTAGATCACAATTAAGGCAGCCTACACAATCTTTCATAAGTCGTAGTGGTCGACTCAGTTACAATTGAACGTCATCAGCATATAGATGTAGTTTTCCATGCATTAACTACATTTGGAAAGTCATTAAAATAAATGATGAAAAGAAGTGGACCCAGTATGGATTCTTGTGGAATTCCAGAGGTTAAAGGAAGAGATTTGGAATGGCAATCGTTACCTACAATAGTTTGCCATCTGTTGAACAAGAATCTCTCAATTAAGTGGACAGCTGATGTAAAAAGCTTGTGATGTTCAGTGGATTTAGATAATAAACATGGATGCGACACCGTATCGAAGGCCTTGGAGAAGTCCAATAACACAAAAATACTGAACATGTCGTCGTTAAGAGCAATTTTCATGTGCCCAGAACGGAAACCCGACTACCATTGAGCATTTGGCAGTAAATAAGCTTCTCCACTACTTTAGCTAGATAAGGCAAGATGCTATAGGCAGCACTTTTGTAATTTTCCAGGCAGCAGGGAATTGAAATTGAAAAGCAAAAAATTGTATATCGCACTCCTCGTGCGAAGAATAAACGTAAGTAGAAAAGAAACGGTCGTTACTACTGTGCCTTGAAACAAAGCACCTCAGGATCAATATCACATTCAAGATTGTGTCTTTGGTTAACAATATCAACCTGCCTAAGGCTACGCCATAATATACCAGATGAGAAGGTGGGATTCAGTTTATTACCATAAAACTGCTTCTTGACTGAACGAATAGAGGAGGTCACCTAGTTTTGAGCAATCTTGTACAATTTTCGAGCCGATTGTGTTCTGTTGCGCTTCGATATGAGCTGTTTTACTTGATGGGTGACTGTGATATATGTCGCTGGATTCCCAGTGGCATTAATAACCACCTCATACGCTGGAAGTCGTGGTCAATAATACCAGAAGAATTCAGCTGATTTTTCTATATTACGCCATTGGAATCACTGATCAATAGAAGGTCAAGTGAGCATGGACTCGTGGTATTAAAAGATATCGGTAAGCTCAGATACACAGATTGAATAAACCCTTGAAATGCGTTGGAAGTGTTATCCGATCGCAGCATATCAACATTAAATTCGCCTCCAACTATAATTTTGCATTAAAACATCCAGGGGGGCAAAACACATCTCTGGACACCTGTATGTACCTCGACACAAAGGAGTTCAATAGGAAGGGAGGAAGAGCATCCAGTCCTTTCAGCTTTTAGGCCCTCCTTTATATATACAGCTATTTCGCCCCCAATGCGATTTACATGATCGATGTAAAATATAACCAGGAATGGAAAATATAGATGACGGAATATCCGTATTTACTCAAATTTCTGTAACCAAGATAACACGGGTATTAGTTCGCGAATACAAATGCCGAATTTCGACAATTTTGTTACAGGTACTAAGGAATTCTGCGTACATTCAGGTCGCTGCTAGTTTGGTTCGTGAGGTCACAGGTATTTTATTTGGAGATTTGATTAATTGAAACATAGTTGCTCAACGGAAAGTAAGCTTTCTGTTATCCTATCAGAAAAGGAGCGTAAGGACTAAAAAACAGTGTAGCAGTTTTGAGTACATGACACCTTCAACCCCTAATTAAAAATGTAGAAATTGCAAATTTTCTTTCCTTATTTTCCTCTGCGAAAAATGAATGCAAGTAACACCAGAAAATTGGATGAAAAATTTATTAACTTACCGGTCTTGTTGTCCACGGATCCGTTGTAGTAGACTGGAGCGATTGTTCCCTCTGTAGGGCTTACTGGTCCAAATGTGGCGGAACTAGTTGTAGCTTCCTCAGCATTTAATTTCACTAGGGACTGGGCTGCAGTCCATTCACGTCGTCCACACCGTACTCCACCAGCAACAGCTTCGTCATCAGGGACTAAAGTAGCACTTGTTTCTTGGGCAGTAACACCTTTCGGAGGGCACGGAATTCTGCCAGATTCACCTTCTGTACTTCCTTCTATGTAGCTATTGCTGCTGCTATTACTACTATTTGTATTTGTAAACAGTTGGTGCTCACCGACGAACTTGACGTTGCTATAGGTTGTGACTGTGAACTGATGAGGAGACAACTGATGCACTTTTTCACGGGAATTTTTAACAAATTTATTTTTTTCCACATGCTCAAGTGGCATTTTTTTTGTTTGTTTTGAATATTACTACTACTACTCCGTCAAGTAAATATTAACACCGCACACTTTACAGTTCCATTTTAGAGAAAAACTGGTAAACGGCACTGACGCGAATCCTACCGAAATTCCCCTCTTCTCAGGACTTAGTCATTAATTAAAAGTAGAAACTTCAAACTTGAGATATTTAGCAGTTAAAAATAATTTGTGTAAGTAATGTTTCACAGTAAGTTGTATTGCTTTCGTTGTATTGAATTTTTGAATATTAGAGTTTTGAGGGACAGTGCTGAAAGTCATGTCATTTCAAAAATTGATTGATTCACTTTCTTCTTTTAAATCATTTTCCGAGCACTGCACAAGGTGGTCCACGCCTCAGTGGAATAATTTTTGAAATCGTAGTTGAAACTAATCAAAGTCTGCAAAAATCTGCACAAAAATTAATTAATACAAAAGTATGCGTAAGTTCTTCAGGAACTTTTTGCTTTCTAATTCTGGCTATTTGCACTGCGAGTCACAGGGTCCACCATTCCTTGTATAAGCGGAGAGTGACTCAAGTCAAAATTCACGGAATAGTCAAGAAAAGGAATTGAAATCTTTGAAGAGAAGAAGATGTAAAAGTCACATGAAAATGCTGTGGATTTCCTACTTCCTTCCGAATGAATGGATTTTGAAAATACGGAGAAATATGAATTCGCATCTCTTAAGTGTGGAGTTACTGTGTCCCCCGCCTTATGGCTATACCTTGTGGTTTGCATACAAAAGAAGGTAGAATAAAATGCTATATTAAGTATTTCGATATCGCGTTGTTGTTGAGTGAAAAAATGTTGCAAAATAGCTCCATTTTTCACCACCTCACCACGTCCAAGTCATGAGCTAAGATTTTGCACTCACAGAAGAACTATTTTTTATGAATACTATATGATAACAGTGCATCGGCTAATGAAGTATACAAGCCCAGTTTCGCCTATCTTAAAGCTTTCATAGAAGAGAGTTCAATGTTCTTTCTTAGGGCCAGTTCATTGCTCGTAGTTTCGAAGGTTTTGGCACGGCTTCGTCAGTGATCCAGTGATTTACATCAGATATGAGAAGAGTTCCCGTCAAAGCTTTTTAAGTGCTCTAGTTTCAGTATTCATATCTGTTCGAAAATGTCGTAAACATATAAATTAAAAATAGGAAGTGACATTGGATATAAAATACACGATATTGCTCTGATTTCTGTAGTGATAAAAGATATCGAAAAGAGCTTCAAAAAAGAGTAAAGTGCAAGTACGCTAAATAGGCGGGCAGAAGACTGTAGTAGCTGAAGAAGAGAAGGTTATTCCTCCTGGCGGACTCTTCATGTCCTTGGAGCAAGGGTATTTATGGCGAACCGAAAGTTTTATGACAGGGTTTATGAAAAGGCTCCGTTTGACTCAAAGGCTAGCGCGAAATAGAGAAAACTATAGAGCACTACCGTGGCTGCTGCCTTTTTTTTCAGGACGGGCGACAGATCTGTTTGCCATTACCAACAAGATAACGTCTCAATTCATATCAATTAAGTGACAAAAACTTGGTGTGGGCCTCTGGGATATTATCGTTCATTAATACAAAACCATTGCTGAATTTCAATCAGCTGGTTCAAACAGATTGAACTGGCACCAGCAACAGGGTCAGCGAAATTTTTTAGAAACAATGCAAACCCTTTGAGTACAACAGATTGACACCAGTACCAGCAAATCTTTACTATTGCTATCGCTGTTGTCTACGGTGGGGAGAGTACTCTGTTCAACTGGTGCTGGGTGAAATGCTGGACCTCGTTGACATAGGTGAAGGCTTGTCCACCTGCCATTCGGCATCACCAGAATATTGCTTCTGACGGAGCCAAGGACCTGCAATGGGGTAACAAATTCACCTCTAGTGCTTGAGAGTGGGTATCTGGCAACGAAAGAGATCACATTAAACTGTACGTGACCGCTACTAGCGTCCGTCCGGAGCAGCAGACTGGCTGGCCTTCTACTGGTAGTACATACCGCGAGGTCTGTAGCACTGATTCTATTCCTCAGTTCGAAGTTTTTCGATCTTTTTTCTTTTTGTGGAAATACTTTACTTGCTGTTAGGTGTTTTTGTTATATTTTAGGCCTTATAGTTTCCTTTAGCCAATATTCAGAAGAGTCTGAGGTTGCAAGGTATGGAACATCAACATCCGGGTAATTTCTTAGCGTCATATCCTAAAGTCACACTTTCTAGCTAGAGTCAGAAAGTACGAGTTCTGCGCATTCGATGCAGTTTACAGGCGTTTAGACGCTTCTTCAGACCACTAAAATCATGCTAAAGGAAGCATTTTGAAATCGAGGGGAAAAGGGAGCTGCGGTCGCGGTTTGCTGTGTAAGCTTTGGGAGAAATTATAAAAGAAATGGAGTTAATGGCGGAAGGGAAATGGGAAATTTTAACCTGTCGAATGTTGCAAGTAAGCCACACAAATTTTGTCATGAAATTTTTACTGTGCAACATCCCAGTGGCTTCGCAAGTACAATTCTTGTCAGTAGAATTGTCTCAACCACTGGCACCCAGATAAAACGCCGTGTCCTGTGCTGGATTTGAGCTCACGCCAATAGGGGAGAAAATCTGCAGACATGCTCCTCAGCCCGCTCGGCCACCGGCGTGAGTTAATTAAGCAAGGTGTCAAATATGTAAAGAAGTGTGAATCATATTGATTCAAGAAAATTATCATCAACTCAGAAATTTGTTGTCAGCTTTTATTTTCTTAATTTAATGTAAAATTCAAAATTGGACAATCATTTTAATGCCGAGCGAGTACTTTTTTTTTGCTGTAAAGCGTTCGATTTTAATTGTAAAAGTCATCAGTTTATTTTAAATAAAGGACAAAATGAAAAAATGGGTGTTTTATTGTTAAAAGCTATTCATAAATTTCATGAAATCGAGTAAATGTGACGTTACTTAACTAAATAATTTTTTCCTGTTACTTAATTATGTAAACAGCAATTCAGCTACAGGTAAAGTAAAATTAAAGACTTGAAAGCAATCAATAAAATGATGAATGATGAATTGCAATTCCATACATCATTATTTGGAATGGAATTAGAAATTTTCAATTCAATTGAATGCGACTTAAGTGGGAATTAATTTCGAAAGGAAATTTACAGAATTGTTAAATGGATGAGGCCTTATATATCTGAGGATGATAGAATAATCAGAGTCACTATATAGAAGTCACTGGTTGTTACATTATTATGTAGAAGTCATTGAGCCATCCACAAGGGCGAACTAGAGTACCTGCACGAGTAAGTAAAAATGTAATCGATTAATAATCACCAAGAATCTTGCGAGAACGTAATGGTAAACGCGGCATTGTAGGCATCCTAACAATATTACTTATTAGTAATCGTTTACGTTAGGTTCTACGTTGCCGGTTACTAATCATAACGATACTATGATGCCGATTACAACTCGCCATATGTGCTCACAATACGCATTGTTGTAGTCGTCAAACAAGTATTCATATCTGTACTCGAATTATTTCATATTTACTCGTGGGGATGTCTACTACACAATGCCCTATCTCACATGGGTGTAATATTTATTCTTCTTCTTCTTACGAAGATAGTTTTTAGCTTTTTCACTGGCATCTCGTGTAAGACAATCAGGTTCTACACAAAATGATATTGAGCCCACTTTTGTAAAGTATTGTATAGGGATGCGCGGTCCATGTTATTTATATCAGTGGGGAATAACCTTGCAATGCATAGAAGAAAGTGGGAAGTGATAATTTATGCTCACACCGCTAGAAATTATTTTCATTTCTCGTCCCTGTCCAGAGTAGAACTAGAGACTTTCTACGAATGAAGTTTTATTTGAATTTCTCCACGTATGGATTCAATAGCAAAATAGGCATTGAAGTGAACCACTTCCTTCTTTTAATACCAGAGCGCTATTTCGTGAATTTTTCTAAATTCTAAGCCAATTCTAAGCGTTATAGAGCTTAAGGATTTAATTTTTTAATGTTAGCTTTCAGCGTAATTTAATTTTGAACTTGGTTCGTCTTAGCAACAAAAACTGTCTACGACTAATGGGATCATTACGGATGAGCTAATTTGCTATAGAAATCGGAACGTCTCTGCTATGACATCTGTCAAAGGGGAGAATGCATATTGGTAGGGGATTACCTACCTGGCTGCCCATCTTTACTATTGATCGCTTCTATTTTTAGTGAATTAAATAAAGAATTCCAATCTAACCCAAAGACCATTGTGGATGGGACCTTCCGAAATTGTGGTTATGGAATTTGTCTCACCTGTTACGTTTGCCTCAGAGGCTCCGACAACATTTCGAGAGCAACAAGTAGCTGCCGTCAGTCAAGGTGTCTAAATATAGACGCACAAATTCGTTGCGGACGGGATGACTATCGAGTGAAATAATCCGGGGACAGATGTAAAGGTGTGCAGGATTGGGAAAATGAAATTTTGATGATCCAGCACATTCGCAGGCGTTAATTTTTCATTAACCCGGGAATAAATAATCGAAGACCACAGCTCATTGAGGGCGAAGCCGGTAAGGGTTGTTATGGTGTCATAATTCACTTGTACGAGGCGTTCATTCACGTCGCCGTCACCTTTCACGTTTGTTTGGCTTCACTAAAACACAAATTCACCACCCACACTTGAACGTCACTTGTAAGTGAAAGAAAAACTGGTAGCCCCCGACTTGGCTTTGTGAAATAAGACAGGAAATTTGAGAAAAAATGACGTTAGACACCGATGAAATCACACTTTTTGGCAGCCATGCTGCTATTTGTTGTATTGTTGTGCGCCTAGCGCAGACCAATACCAGGGCACCCTCACGGAAACACAAAATGCAACACGTACCAACACACGCTCCTCCGTAAGGCGGCAATGCAATAGCGAACAAGTGTTTTTCCCACTTGAGCCTTCTGGAAAGTTAGGATGTAGGGTGCTTACCACGAGTAAACGTTCAGGACTTGTGGGTGTGTGCGCACAGCTGGGGGCTATTTGCTCGTAGATTGGTGCTGTACAAGTGTGAGTTACAGTTTTATACTGCAGTAAAGCACTCGTTTCTAATTTATGCGGTTTTTCTAAGCGTTCCATCTATTTCTACTGAGCTTTAGCCCGATTTAAGTTAAGGTTTCCAGCACTGGCACTGTCCACTTCGGCACCTTCGATGGAAACTTGAAATCTATCCAGGAGCACTCAACTGAATTGCTAAGGCAAAATCTAAACACACTTGCCAGACGAGTTCCGGATCCACGAAGCCTGGGTGGCCTGTCCGTCGTTTGGAGCCTGCGATTTCGAACCTGGCACTGAGCGAAACCAGAAATGAAAAGTGCCCGGAAAGCAATTTAAAGCACTGAATATTTTGTATTCTAATTACACAACAACAAGAGGGAAGAATAACAAATAAAATGGTTGAATGTGCGTCAGATTTTGACGTACCACTCCCTTCAACTGGCGACGGTATGCCCATATACAAAGGCACATGGTGCACACGACATCCCCCTCGGCCCAAGGGTGGTTTGTGCTGTTGTTGATTCATAATGGCCACGCATGCCCAGTACACCCCACTCGGCACAGTAAACGCAGTAGTCGGTATCGGTGTCGGTGCTGCTCTTCGTTGAGGGGTGAATTCACCCTGTGTCGACTGTTCTTGTGTACCCTTTTCGCTACTACAGATTGTTGCCTTCGTATTGAGCGACACTTGTGTGGATGTAATCGCGCACAGCGAAAGTCTGTTAACAAAATGCGGTAATCAGGATATGCACTTTAAAGATTGTAACACTTAAGGATGATGGCCTAGTTTCAGGGCGATGCAAAACTGGGAACCCCGGCAACCTGGCAGAGCTGCATAGTTAGGCATATCAACGCTCCAATGGTTGGGGCCTCTTGTTGCTATCATCCCCATTTGAAATTCCCTGCCATTAAATTTTAAACCCAGCAAGGTAACTACCTGCCTGATGTTCTCATGTTTTTCATATGAGATTTGCCTCTTAGCGTGTGATGCGAGATCGATTTTTCGTGATGTGAGCTGAGGCCTACTGGGGGTGGCGAACAGACTCTGATATCATACTCACCCGCTTAAGATTTCATTCCAGACAAGTGTATTCCATCTCCATGCATCCTCCTGAAGCTCATTTCACCCCAACACCTGTTACGGTCCCAATCACCTACGACTTCATCTCAGGACTCTGTGTCCGATATCGCCGTGCATGTGTTTCTCGGCAAAGCCCTAACGTGGCTATGCGACTGCAGCCCTTTGCGCCCCAACTAACTTATCTCGGCTGTTTGGTGCCTGATTTGGATAAAATGCTGGATTTATTGGACTTTACGCTGAGGTGAGTTGGAACGTGAAACTGATAAATAGCCAGTGGCGAATTTTTAGAATCAAAGATGCGGTAGGGCTGAGATTAGATGGACTGGCCTACCTTTGATTGTGAGTGCAAGGGTTTTTCGATTTTTTATGGTAGTAAACATATTAAGAGTCCTAAGCATTTTGGAAATGGCGATTTTGTTTTCCCAGAAGGTTTGAGTGAATAAATTGAGGTTGTTGGGCAAACTGATCAATTGCTGCCCGTTTTAAGTTACACACAGGTCAAGTGGTTGAATTTAAAGGGTAATACTTGAGACAGACTGTGATACTTAAGCAGGTTTATGACATCGAAATGAGGTGGTTTGATGAAAAAATGAAAAAAACTGCGTATCGACTATGGACCTTTCTGAATCCAAGCCTTCATCTTCGTCTTTGTCTCGTTATAACAAATTGTGACGTCAGAATGTAAGCTTAGCTATTATAGGAGTTTATAGGAAGACAAGGAAATCTGCCCGGATTCGTTTGCTTTGATTTATCAACTAACGTCAAAAAAGAATCAAGTCAACTCAATAGTTGACTTCGTCGTGAAACAATCCTTTGATTTAACTGTTATACAAAATAGGTAATCTCGATAGCATAGAATTGAATTCGGATGGACTTATCTTGACATTGCGTCATTTACTGTTATAAAATGTCTTTGTTTTCGTTTCGTTATAACAATTAGTGACGTCAGCAAGCTAGTTAGCTTGTTCCAATTCGTTTGCACAGCTTGATTTCTGACATTTTGTTCATGGTTTCGTGGTTAAGACCCATGTGAATAGTCTTCGTCTTCGTTTTGTTAGAACAGGTAGTGACGTTAGATGTATTGGCCATGGAGTTTGACTAGTTTGTATAATGTCAAAAATCAAGCAAAGAAATCGAATTGGAACAAGCTAGCTTGTTATTTGACTTCACAAATTGTTATAACGAGACGAAGATAAAGACGAAGGCTTGGATTGGAATAGGCCCTTAGGATTCGTAGTCTACCTCAGGCAGGTTTGTTATACAGGAGAAATGAGCTCGTATTGCAAATACTCTCCAGTAATTTTCGGTTAATACTATCATTAATGTTTGTATCTTAAGTACGAAACAGATTTATCAAGAAATGTTGTACTCTATCTTTTGGTGTCAAAGCGTTATATCATTGCTTTCAGAATAAAGGCATCAAAGGTCTAAAATACTTTTCTTCCTCCATGACTGGGTTTTGATGACAGTCTGATACCTGGTTAGGTCTGATCTGGAAATTTTCGTCAGAGCGCCGGAATTTAGTGAAATGTAGTTCGGCTTTTGTCTCATGTTTTTACGTGGGTGGGAGTGAGAAATTCAAATGAAGACGGATCGCTTAGGCGTATTAGTTTATAGTTGCTGTCATTGGGGTTACCGGTGTTTGTGTTTGCCGGGCATTTCTTTTTATATTACCAGTAAAAACAACAACAAAGCAAGCAAGCACTCTAAGAGAAGGACAGGGTGAAAAGCATACAGGCTTTCACTTTTACACTTCTGACAGATCTGATTCAGTGGAAGCTTAGATTAGTAATAATAAAATTACTGGTTTAAGGTGTAGGAAAACGTGAAGATGAGTAGTAGTATCAAGCACGAGGTTGTAGTAAATAAAACTCTTTAAAATGTTAATTTAAGCAAAGAATTTGTTCAATAAATGATGACAAACTTTCCCTAAATGACACATCCTGAACCTTTGATCACATTGCATCTTCTCAAGAGACGCAAAATGCAGCTCGAACATAGATGACGATTGCTCCCAGAAGTGCTATTTGATACATAGAATGGAATACAGTTAGTCCCAATGGGAAGCTCGTGTTGAAAGAGATGCTCAGATATGACACAAAGGACTGAATAGCTGTTATAGCAACACTATAATGGACAAATAGCCGTGCGTCTAACTTGTGCACTATAATAAAGAAATTAAGTACTACTAAGGTGGTTGGTAGTAGTACTTAATTTCTTTATTATAGTGCACATGGATTCACCTGAAAAATTCAAGAGAGCCTAACCTAACCTTGTTATATCAACAGATGGCGTTTTCGCACATTCTTGATGTGAGTCATCGTGCGGAAGAACGAGACAGCAATTCGGGCTATTTTTTTGCTAGAGCTCAATTGCGATGACGACGTTTACATGCGCAGAGCAGCATTAAATCGTCCTTCAATACAGCGAATTTAGGTGGGGAGACTGTAGTACAAAAAATAAAGAAAAACCCTCACTAGAATAATATTAAGATACCTGCAAAACAAACGAAAAGGAGTTGGGATGAGAACCCAATAATAAATACCTTGTAAGTCATTAGTAAAACGTAGAACTCCAAACAGCTTGTAGGGCAGACACGCATTTGTCAATATCAAGAATTCAAGGTATTGAAGGGCCAAGTATGCACGGAAGAAAATAGTTGAGGTCGTCAAATCTATCCTCGCAAAAGCTGGGCACATAAGACAGGAATTTCATTCGAAATTATAGTTAAAATGAGAAAAGGGTAATAAGTATCTTCGTTAAATAGATAAAGCACTCCAGTAGCATCTTGAACAGTGCCCTATCACAAGAAGGAGTAGGTGTACGCATGACGATCACAGATCCGCATTTACAATTTGAAGAGCCCATGTAAGACGAATTTATGATCTGTCTAAGGGAGCTCTTAGGCCATGGTCACAATGTATACTGCATGTTGCATACTTTATACTGGGTCAGTGTGACCACGGCCTATAAGAGCGTGATATTCCAGCTCTATGGAATTCGTCCAATTTTACGTTTTTGTGCTGAAATTACTGGTTTTTAAGTGTTGCACGTAAATTTTT
>QYTT01094717.1:5431-25471 GCA_006980735.1 Dasypogon diadema
GTGGAAAGAAGTTTGAATTGTGGATTTAACAAGGGAATATTGTTAATTTCGTTTCTATCACAATTTTTGCCAGTTTTATCTAGAAATGTAAACAAATGATTCTTGTTTGTCACACATTTGTAATGTTTGGTGAACTGTGAGTTTGGTTCGTCTGAACAATATTGGACTGGGACTCTTGTTCCAACCCAAACTCGGTTAAGCGAATTCTATTTTATTAAATGACTTATCTCTTAAATTTTTTGTTACGGGGAAGAAAGTCAGTTTGATTATTAGGTGGTTCCTTGTCAAAGATCTGTACCTTAGCAAATTGGGAGCCAAGACACTGCCATATGTTTGACACTGCCATATGTTTATTAAACATTAAGGTATTTTCGTGAATGCAATTTGTCCTGAAATTGCAGTATTCAAAAAAATTGCATATCCAAAAATTTACAATATCCAGTTGAATACCGCAATTACCTAGCATACTGGGTGTGTGTACTTGTTTAAAAATAAAAAGATCAAATTATTGTTCTAATTTTTGTTTTATTATGCAGTTCAGATGTATAAAATGTCTTATAGTATATGATATTACATAATATTGGAACTTATTATATAATTTTATTCCGGACATATGATTTTCCGTTAGATAGACTATACATATGTAGTGGGAAACTTGTAAAATAATCAATTTTCTTAATTAACAGATTTCTAGTATTGCAGCCAATTTCGAAACTCTGAAAGTGTTCGTTAAATTCACCTATTTGTATTTTACTGCACAAAACATAAAACTCGAACGATGTAGAAACAACTAATTCAATAATTTTAAAGAGTTTGGTTTTATATCTGGTTACATGTGTGAGATACAAATTTTTTATATACCTTGTGCCTTTATAAAGTACATGTTCTGGAAGGTAAACAAGAGAAAGTTCTAAAAAGTTCTTTCATATTTGACTCATCGATTATAGTTATAGAATTTTGTCTGCTCCACTTACAAATTATTCTTCGGAGTCGCGACCGGTTTCGCTGTGTTCAGCATCATCAGGTAACTGATTTGTTGTCATTTCGGTACTCTTATAGTGGCCTCAGGAGCGGTGAGCTCAGAGAGTGTTCTGGTCATTCAACACATGCATATCTCTGTCCTGTAAAAATCTGTTTATCTCCAATATTTCGAGTGCGTTCATTCTACTGCCTTTGTCCACGTAATGTAACACCTTATAATTGTCTGGTGTGTACTTATGTTTTTCTTTCGTCAAGTGTTGATAAAATGTTGAGTCTTTTTTGTTGATGTGTTCCATCATCCTTGTTGCGAAAGATTTACCCGTTTGGCCAATGTAGACTCCCGGAAAATCATTACAGAATATCGCATAAATTCCATTTTTTGAACCCTTTTCCTCTTTCTCATTTTCTGGAGTATGGATTGTAGGTTTTTATTACAGTAAAAAGCCGGAGAGATATTAAGTTTCCTGAGTTGTTTCCCTATTTTTTCGGAAGTTTGTATATAGGACACATCAACAAAAAGGACTCAACATTTTACCAACACTTGACGAGGGAAAAATATAGGTACACACCAGACAATTATCAGGTGTTGCATCGCGTGGACAAAGGCAGAAGAATGAACGCACTCGAAATATTGGAGATAAACAGATTTTTACAGGACGGAGACATGCCTGTGTTAAATGACCAGACCGCTCACAGCTCGCCGCTCCTGAGGCCACTATGAGAGTACAAAAATTACAACAAATCAGTTGTCTGATGATGCTGGACACAGCGAAACCGGTCGCGACTCCGAAGAATAATTCGTAAGTGGAGCAGACAAAATTCTATAACTATAATTATGGAACTCCACCAAGTACCGACGGCGGAAAGTCTAAATAAAACTCATCGATTACTACTAATTCAGATGCTTCAGCCATTTGTACCTTTTCTTTCCACTGTTTAAACTCCGAATTAATAATTTCACTGTAAAGGGAAGAGAACCTTTGGACATGGGCTCATTGCACTAACTGACGAATTTGCGGTGAATATCAAGGAAGCACTAACACTGAAACGTATCAATATTTGATTTAAACGCGTTTGTGTTTAGAACGAAATCAAGAGTTTGAACATAAACACACCCGTATTGGAATTAAATGCGATTTTACTGGTTTCAAACGCGATGTACTTTCATACACACAGAATTAACACACATACTTTAAATTTACAGTCGACGCATTTGTTCGTACGAAATTGCTGTAAATTTATAATTCCGATAATCCGATGACTAAGGAAATTTTTTTTTAACATAGCGAAATATTGTATGTTAGCTGCATCTACGGTTTTGAATTCTTTGCTGGTAAAGCGGCGAAAATGTGGTCGGAAAATGCATACATCCCCATCGTTCGTTTATATTTGCGTATTCGTTGCTCTAATATTTTCACAATTTTTAACTTATTACGATATTCATTTCAGCAATTGGTTACAGAAATAACCTTGCAATGACGTTGCATTAATAAACAAAGAAATGTAAGAAAACACCTTGCAATTTTAAATTTGTTATACTTTTATTGTAAATACGATTCAAAATTGAAACAAATCCATGAAGCTATAAGTTTAAGTACCTTTTGCATTTGAAATAAATATATTAAACATTCTTTCCAAACGTATTTAATAAAAGCAAGCACTTTTAAAAATTTTAAGTTAAACTGTTACATTAAACGTATTTTTGTTGTAATTAAAGAAAATTTGTCAATCTAAATGAAAATTTTTAAATGCGATGATTTAACACGTGACACTTTTATTTTAACAGCACGAATTTCTCTCTGTGTAGTTTAAAGCGTTCTCGAGATAACGTGTGGATAGACAGACGGTATTACTTCACTTTTGCTTTGGAAAAAATAGCGAAAATTTATAGAAAACAGTGGTTAAAGTAAGGCTGTGTTTACATCTGACACAAATTGCCCGAATTTATGTATTATACACTGATGTAAACTGAGTAGACACTTATGTAGGACACTTTCCCGAAAATTTCGGCAAGAAGTGTAAGCGTCAGATGTAAAGTAACCAAAGATATCTATAGTGAAATATGTTTCAGGATTCAGCTATAGAAATGTACAGTGAAACTAGTGTCAGCTGACACAGAGTTTCATTAAAATTCGTGTACACAAATGTAGAGAAAGATGGTTTGATGTAAACTCATCAGAAATTTCTACTCGCAGTTAAAAATTCCCTAAAGTTATTTCAGAAAAAGTAGTGTCGTCTGTCAACTAAACTGTACGGCAATTACCCAATACATGGGCGTTTTTGTATAGCGAGACACAACTTCCTCGAGTTGACTGCAGGTCTACTCTGGACATTTGTGTAAGCAATTCATTCCATTTGGATTTACATTTTTTGCGTTTTTGAATTTGGTTCTCGGCAAGTATACAATAAAATTTTTAATCGTATATTAAAGAATAGAAATTTACAAGAAGAATTTTTGTGAAAATTGGTACAGCTTCCTTTATAGTAGATTAAAAATTAAAAAAAAAACACCGACATTTTTAAAGGTATAACTCTTTTTCTATTCTTTGTGTGGATAAAAACGAATGCACAATTTATAGGATTATAGTCAAGATTTTCATTGACTTTTTAATAAAAATTTTATTTGATTAACTAGATACATATACTTAATATGGTTTTCCAAATATTACAAGAAAAATATAATTCGGGAACTTTTAATTAACTTATTATCATTTCATCAAGAAGAGAAGTGTTGAAAATCTAATCTAAAATAAAAATCTAGTAGCATCAACATTTAATAAATTAAATATGCAATTAACGTCACTTTTCAGAAAAATGAAAATGAGCAAAGATATAAAGAGAATGGACAAAAGCGAGACATATGATTTAATTACCCAGTATGAGCAATTGCCATTATTGTGGGATGTTACTTCTCCCGACTTCCATTATAGAAATAAAAGGTCAACAGCTTTACAAAAAATTATCACAGAATTTCAAACATGTAAGGAAGAAATCTTAAGAAAATTACACAATCTGAGAAACCAGTTCAATTCAGAATTAAGAAAGGCTAAAACGAGGAAATCAGGACAGAGTTCAGATGAAGTATATGAGTCACAATGGCCCTATTTTTCAATGCTAAAATTCCTCATGCCTTTTTTTGTTTTTCATTTTATTGTAATAATTTATAATAATTAAAGCAGCGGCTATTTTTCTTCTGCCGTTCATGTTCTGCCCGTGTCAAAGACCATACTAACTTAAAATAAATGTAGCAACCAGTTGGTTTAAACGCAGTAGGAACTATTCGCCTACATTTCTCTAAATTTTGAAAGACACTTTTTGCACTACATTTATCGCTACTCTGATGTAAACGGTGAGGCGATTTTAAATCGCTATACACCTTCAGATGTAAACACAGCTTACATTTCTTTCCTTGATAGTTGACACTTATTTTCGCTACACATTTTTCAAGGCACAAATACATCGAAAATTCATTCAGATGTAGACGCATTCAAAGAGAAATGTCAAGTGTCGCGGAAACAAAATGTAGACAAAAGTGTCAGATGCAAACAAAGCCTAAGTTTGATTACATTTTTGCTTAATTATTTCCTGTAATTGATTCATCATAGAGTAGAACAAATTTTTTGTTGTCTCTGGACCGTTTTTTCTCCATTCTGCAGTAAATTTCTAAGTTGTGTTTTGGATGTAGTGTGATGCTGTTCAATATGTTTATTCAGCAGTTCGCATAAATTCTCTATGGGATTAAGATCTGGCGATTGGAAGGGTATTTTTAAAGTGTGAGGAGTATTATAAAGAAGCCATAAACGAACGACTTCGGCAGTGTGCTTCGGATCGTCATCTTGTTGGAAGTAGTAGTCATTTCCTAGTCTAGTGCCTACTTCTCTGCACTCTTCTTAAAGTTTACTTTAGAATATTCAAACATTGTTCTTTTTCTTCTCTTTTCATTGTTTCACAAAAACAAGCTATCCAACACCAGAGGCTGACCTGCATCCCCATATCATAACTTCACCACCCGCATGTTTAACTGTTGCTTAAATGTAGTCTTCTTCGAATTAAGTATTTTTCTTTCTTCATACCAAAATTCGCCCATCCGACCGAAAAACCCAATATTTGCTCACATCCGGAAAAAGTACTCTATCCCAGAAGTTATTTGTCTTATGTAGGTACTGTTTTACAAAACTAAGCTTTTTGGTTTTATTGACTTTACTTATGTAGGGCTTTCTTCTGCATACTCGGTCGTTATATCGAACATTTCTTAGTATTCTACCTTTAACTCTGCTGCAATTTTTGTGGAACTTCTTTTTGGTTCTATTAAGTGTTTTTCTCTTATCGGACTATATTAAGGTTTCTAGATACAACACTAGTTATTTCTTGGGCCGATTTATTTTTTCGGGTAGGATTATTAGAATTGTTCCGAAAAATGGTGTATCTTTGAGGCCTTGGACCTAACCTGTTCCTGTTGTCATACGATTCTTTTTCTTACCTACGTCTGAATTCTTGCGTTTGTTGCCGTTCGATGACATGGATAGATATGTATCCCATCCCGACTGCCTTCCCCTTGAACTCTCCTTAAAAGTGTGCTCGTGCGTTTTGCACGCATTATTTACTTCGTCCACGTTTTTAAATTTATGAAGGGCAAGGATCCTGAAATATTCAGGCAAAATGTTTTTCCTGGAAATTTTGATTTCTTTCTTTTCGTCCCTCTGCGTATTAAATTTCAGGAAAAGGCTTTCTATAATTGTGAGGAATACTATGCTGACTGATTTCGATCCTTAATGGCATTGAGCAAATAAACTGCGTACCGCAGCAATCGCCTTCTCGGAAAGGGGTTTTTCAGGTTTTAGAAATTTTCATGGAAGAAACAGATTGGAACCATTTGAATCCTTTAAATAATTCAATTGCACACGTAAACAGTTCCTTTTCAGATACTCCTTGCAATTTCACCAAGTCAGATACTTTTCTGACAAAGTCTCAGACGATCCTTTCGAGTCCCCTGTGAACTTAATATTCCATTTCCATACGGGGATTTTCGACTTCAATTCACGAGCGTCAAGAGTAGACGATCTTGATTCTTCCCGTTCGAATTGATCTAAAGGCTGAAATCTGAGTTTGAAAATGGGGCGAATTCCCCAACACCTTCAATAGGCCGCCATATTGATTTTTTGGATTATTGGACATAACTGGAAAGAGAAGCAACATATCACTTTGAAATTTTGTACAAATGTGTTTTATGAGACTCCAAGTCGGAAAAACGAGAATAGGACACCTCTTGCCACTCTTTGGTTTGGCCACCATATTGGATTTTTTGATTATGGGACATAATTCGAAAGGGAAGCAATCTATCACTGTAAAAGCTTGTACAGATGAGTTTTAGGAGATACCAAGTCAGAAAAATAAAAATAAGCCAGTCCTCCACTCCTTAGTCGAGCCGCCATATTGAATTTCCAGATTATTGGGATTATTGGACACAATCCGAAAAAGAAGCAACCTATTACTCTAAAATTTTGTACAGAAGAGTTTTTTGAGATGAATTATACTTACAGCGCTATTCCTTGCTTGCGATATTCCGTATTATGCTCTTTTTTTGCCTGCTATTGTTGTCATAACTACATCGTATTAACATTAGCAGTGAATGTGTGAAAGATTTTCAGAGTGTTTGTTGGGTCAGTGCTCCTGAACTAAACTAAATGCATTTTTTGAAAGATATAAAATTAGAGTTAAGAATAGAATAATTCAAAATTTTACTCACGTTAACTAATCAAAGTAATCCATCGGATCTTTTCGACGATCTTTATGACGTACGTGGCTCTACTTCTTTAAAAATATATATAGAGCAATTTCCTTTGAAAGCCTGAAAAGGCCCAAAAATGGGACTCAGGCAACTCGAAGCATATAATCACTGAATGTTAATGACCAATATACGATTTGCACTCATCTCCTTTTCATTAAAATAACTACAACTCCATAGTGACTCGCTATGATTAGTAGAATAACCCCGAATATATAACATTTTAAGGCAAATCTAGGATCGACGCGGCGGACCAAAGCATATAAGTCAAGAAAGAGGATTTTAAAGTAGCTATAGACAACTATACGTGTTTTAGAGCATATTTTGTGACTAATTAGACAAAAGCGAATAAGGAACGTATGTTAAGAAATTATCAATAGTAATCAAAGAGATTTAACTAAAAATTTTCAGGACAGAGTTGAACTTATTCTGAATATTATGAGGGAAAACAAAGTTATATAAATCTTCTGTAAATTGTAGAGATTTAATGAAAAAACTAATGAAATTATTCCTTGCAAAAACTGAAATAATCTACATATTTCCCGTACTTCATTAAAGAACCCACAGATGCAAATTTCAACGCACTCTTATAATCAAACCCTCTAAATGAAATTGAGGTTTTATGGTGGTAAATATACGATGAACTCGAAAACTTTTCGCATCGCTTGAGTGTTCAAAATTCAGCTCGCCTTCTGAAAGTAACTTGGAATCAAATTACTCCAACTTAGAAATCAGCACCACAAAATTCACCCAGGAAAAGTTAAACTGAGAATTGAAACTTTGAAATCTTCGAGTAAATCAACAATTTTCGTGACTTTTTCAAGTTTTATAAAATTGATCGGAAGGCAAACAAATCAAGGACATGACGGTCAATTTTTCGTCATCTTAGAAAATTACTTCCTAAAATCGTTGGTATTGGAAGAAAGTTTTCCACTTTCTACTAAAAGGGACCAAAAAAAAAACTGCTTTCGAAACATGGAAATATCCTAATTAAAGGTTTATATCTTTTCTCAAAGCTTCTCTCAAGGAAATGTTATTCTTCTGTAGCGAGATTATAGACAATTCCTAGAGGAAAATAATAAATTAAGACTTTTAATTGGTTCGAACACTTATTTGTCGTCGTTCTTTAACTTTATATTTACGACAGCAATTATGACTTATTTTAAGAAGATAGCATCCCGAAAGACAAGCACACAAGCACATTTGTTAAGATTAATATTTATGTTCCTCAATCCCTTCTAAGGATATTTTATACATAAAAAGTGCTGTTGGAGGGTGTGCAATTTATTGGTTCCTATCGGCTGATCATTACCGAAAAGTGTTATTGCGGAACATACTGTGTTAGATCCATTCAATTTTGTCCTTGAAATTTATTTGTGTACTTTCTGCACATTTTTGGTGCTATTTTAGCTCAATATATTTGCCGTAGAAATTTATTGTTTCACTCTTCCGTTACATAGTAGTCATGAACTTTCAGATCGTAAAATTGGGTTTGTGTGCAATTTATAGCTTGAGAATAATATTTACAGAGAAATTCTCTTTAGTTTTATTTACGCAGCAAAGATTTAAATCAAAAATGCGTTTTGCATAACGTCGTCACTTCTATGAAAGCGAGTATAGAATTAGTAAAACAAAGAAAATATCCCTTACAAAAAAAACATATATTATAATAATGAGTTTCCCTTCTAGGCCAGAAGGCGCACTTCTTAGCGCAGAGACAAGAAAAATTTAGCTATCTCCGCATTAAGCGTTCACACATTTGAAGGAAATGTGTTGAGATTAGGAGAATAGTTAATAATGTTAGTAGGCAAGCAATTGATAACAGGACGAAACCAACAAAGAAGCAAAGACAACCAAAAAACGCGCAATGTTAACACTAGTCATAGGGTCACAAAACCATACGAAGACGACCCTTAAGCACATCCTTAGTCACACTCAGATCAAAGTGCTCAGCAATGCGTTTAACTGCCATCCTATGTTAATAGGCTCATGTTTACCATAGTTAGTTCTAGATGGATTAATATGCAAAAGGGGGACGCTCCTCAAAATGCAACTGTTAGCCCTAAAGGACACCCTGTTCCGGAGCATCGCGGAATCGCTATTAGTGTCCAAGAGCTGGTGAATAAAAACAACATCAGCAACATTGCGACCCTGTTCCAGCGAAATCATGCCAATAAGATTGAATCGTTCGCGGTAAGGTGGAAGGATCACAGGGTCGTCCCAAGGCAAATCTCCAAGCAAAAATCGGACGAATCTGCGCTGAACAGACTCGATACGGCCGATGTGCACATCATAGAAAGGATTGCACACCTGAGATGCATAATCAAGCAGTGGTCTCACGAACGAGTGGTATAACGCCAGAGAAATCGGACGGTCAGAGAATTCCCTGGACCAGCGCCTGATGAAACCAAGCATGGAGTTTCCCCTACAAACTATATAATTTATGCTAAGGTCGATAACCGACTGCACACGAGGAATGCCGTCCGCGGCAAATGTGTAGTTGTAATTGATAGTATTACGCCTCCAAGGGAACGACATGAACTCACATTTGTCTATGTTCAACCCCAAGTTATTGTGTCTACACCAGGAGGAAAAAATGTTTAAGTCATTCTGAAGAGAAACACAGTCTTCGACGTCATTAATCAAAGAGAAAATTTTCATATCGTCGGCATAAATTAAAACATTGGAATGCTTCAAGAGATGCACGATATCGTCAATGGCAAGTACAAAAATGAGGGGACTAAGATGACTACCCTGAGGTACCCCTGATGTGGCCCTTATGACTCTAGACTGAAGGCCCCGAAAGAGCACCTAATATGACCTGTCAGACAAATACGATTGAATCCATCTTAAGAAAAAAGTCAGAAATCCAAAAGCTTCTGTAGTTTGAGTAAAATGACAGAGTGCGACAGTTTATCAAAGGCCTTACTAAAATCCGTATAGATACAATCAGTTTGTAGGTTGTTTTCGCAACCAGAGATAGTCTTGGAGGTGAATTTCAATAGGTTGGTTGTAGTAGATCTGCCTGATGCAAAACCATGCTGATTAGATGAGGGAATAATCCTACATTGCGGAGACATCTGAGAGAGAACAATAGACTCTAATAGCAGGACAGTTTTGCTATTGGTCTGTAGTTAGAAATCTCGCTTCCATTACCCTTCTTGTGGATAGGTATAATGAAGGAGTTCTTCCAAAGCTTAGGGAAACACCCGCTACGAAGAGACTTCGCAAAAAGAATACGTTATAGAGAAACACACAATAGGAAGAAGCATTTTTTGTGCTTTTAAACACTAAGAAACATCTTTTTAAAATAGTTACAATTTATCCGTACTAGTATTCAATTAGTGCAAAAGGTCACAGTACAGATACGTTTTCGACTGGAAAATATTTGTAATATATATAGTGTAGTTTTACATACCACTTCGAAAGTAAAAGTCGAACCGTCCATTAGTTTTCGGAATTTTCAACATATTAAATCGTATTTTCCACACTAAGTGGCTACTTCTCCAAATCAAATCGCTCCCCGAATAAATGTGTTTCGTGATAATGGCAGTTCCTAAGTATTTATACTCTGATCTTTTGAATGGTTTAACCCGTTTTTTTCTAAAAGCTAATAGTTTTATATAAAACTAGCTTTTGCTCGCGACTTCGTCCGCGTGGAATAGTTACTTTGGGCATCCTTTTTTATTTTAGGATACTAATGTTTCAAATAATATAAATATAAACTAAATGCAAACTGCTGTGATTTATCGTAAATATCTTATTTTAACACATTTTTATAAACTACGTTTTTTGTTTTTCCATCCTTCGAACTCTGCTAGAACTACGCGCTAGATCAGATTTGCGTTTGCGAGACATATCAGAAGCATAAATAATATGTCGAAATAATAAAAATAAGCAAAATACCTACCAAAAAGCCGGAACAACTTTATATTAAACAAAACTACTGTATTTTACCGAAGAACATTGATGTTCAACCTACAATTATAAAAAAAGGAATTAATAAAAAGTAAATATAAAAATTTACCTTTTTTGGTTCAATCCCTCGATGCACCAACATTCTTCAATTGAACCTGCAAAGAAATCGGATTAGTTTCTTGAAATCTTATGTTTTCTTGGGCATTTTGCAAAGGGATTTGTCTGCCCAAACAAACCCCTGAAATTTTCAAGAAACTATGGTTATGCAACCTCAACATAATGAGGAAGCATGACAACATAGAATTAAACAAGAAATTAAGGGAATGATGCGGAAATTCCGTGAAACTTCCGTGAAAATGTAAACAAACCTTCCCGGCACTTCGAAATTACAGAATTTCGATATAAAACTTGCGTAAAGCTACCGGGAAGTTATTAAAAGGTATTGAATTAAACTTACCTGTAATCCATAAGTCCTGTGAAAGTTGCAGGACATTAGCAGCTTTCCAAAATCGGAGACTACGCACAATTGATGAAAGCAAAAAATCCTGTAAACAAATCGAAATCGTTACAGCGCAAAATTTTAATATTCGCAAACGTGCGACATACTCGCCTGCCCTCACGTATCTGCCCGTTTGGGTAGCCACACTTAGTGATGCTTCCGTCACTACCCTGCCCCGCGCCGCCGCCGAGCCACAGCCACAGCGTACATTGTGTATGGCGCATGGCGAGTCCCGCGCTCGCGACGCGCATATGTTTAGAAGGCAAATGTTTAAGTATTCCATCTTTCCACACATGTCTCGGGTGCATTTCCTCATCATGTACATCTCTCCGATAAATATGGTAAGCATAGATAGATTTGTTTGGACTTCCACACGAACTTACATCCCCTATTTCACCCCCATGTAGGTCGAAATTTTAAAAACGCTTGAACAAAAAGTTTATTTATTTCTTATCACGCGCCTAAATACAAAGTTTCATGGTTTTAACTTCAATAATGATGGACTTCCATACAACCCTTCATCCCCTATTTTCACCCCCAATAGGTCGAAATTTCAAAAACGCTTGAAAAAAAAAATTATTTATTTCTTATCACGCGCCTAAATAGAAAGTTTCATAGTTTTATCTTCAATAATGACGGACTCCCATACAAACTTTCATCCCCTATTTCACCCCCATGTGGAGTGAAATTTCAAAAACACTTGAAAAGAAAAAATTATTTATTTCTTATCACGCGCCTAAATACAAAGTTTCATAGTTTTATCTTCAGTAATGACGGACTCCCATACAAACTTTCATCTCCTATTTCACCCCCTTCGCGATAAAAGGTAGCCTATGTCCTTCTCCAAGATCTAATCTATCCCTGTACCAAAGTTCATCAAAATCGGTTCTGGGGTTTACGCGTGAAAGCGTAACAGACAGACAGAGTTACTTTCGCATTTATAATATTAGTATGGATTATATGTACTACGTTGTACGTTGCATGTATGTTATTTATACTATTTTATCTGTTTATTTAATTTATGTAAAGAAAAAAAACATCCTTTAGTTTTTAATCATCCTTTAATCATGTGTTTGTGGTATTTGAATTGGCATTGCCTCACATACGGCAAGGCAAGAAATATGTGAACCAAAAAGATTGTACAATTGCTTCGAAAAATAGGCTTATTCTGTCCAGCTGCTTGCTTCTATCTTTGCACAAGACATATCTCAGATCGCCAGAGGTAAATAAATTTACGTAGAAAGGTGACTATAGGACATGCAGATCTGACAACAGGCATAATTAAAATCCATTTCTTTTGATTAACATTTAAAGTCAAGTGGTCAAAATTTGCAGATCTGTCAAAGATCTTTCCTAAATAGTTTTGAAATAAGTGAGCACCGAATCAATTATATTTTTCAGTAGATCTTGGATGAGCGGTCTGGAGTACCCTTGCTGACTAGTAGAAAGAACTGTGGGTAAAAGGATATCTCTGAGGCAAAAGTTGAGGAAGTAGAGAAATACATAAGCAGTTTCCCTCATGTAGAATTTCGTTATTGAAAAAAATGGTGTGTGCCTCACCTACATAAACATACGGCTGAAGTGAAACCTCTATAGCAGAATTTGTCCTTTCCATTGTTTTTTTTCATTTTAATTAAATTTTTTATAATAGTGAGTAGCATGGGAGACGAGATATTGTGAAATTATTAATTTTATCATTTAGGTAAACATTAACAAGAAATATTGCGAATAGTAGATATGTTAGAAACGAAATAAATTCCTGTGTACCATCGCATATTTCTTAAAAACTTACAATGTGATTCTTCCTATTTTATTCTTTCCCCTTCCCCCTCCCCCCAATATTTTGTTCAGTGTGCTGCTTACAACTTTTTCCTAGTTTCAACTCAAGATGGCCGACAAGTGGATAAAAATTAATCCTGCCGGAATGTGTCGCGTGTGAAATTCAGTTTTGTACGCATATTTTTTTTTATCGGTGAATAGATTTCTTAACAAATCTGTGTCAGTGAAAATGTTTAAACTACAAAACTCACCTGAAAAATGACTTCCCACATTGCAAGGAGCTACAATTTGGCACAGCACAGTGAGTTGGTGAGTTTAATAACAAAACCACTCGTTAAACAAGTTGGAAAATTTTGCACTGATCACTGTTCCACAACCTCAAACCTGAAATTAATTGAACTGCCGCCAGAAATTGCAAAAGATTCGCAAGCAGTCAGGATCAGTTGGAAAAATTTTGCTCATTTCAGTCATTGTTTTGAATTGACAGCGTATATGGAATTGATTTTACGCTGTCGTTTAGCATTCCTGTTTGTTTACTGGGATTTAGATCCAAGCCCGTTTGATTATGTTACATATTTTAATTATTTAATAATTCGACAGCAGGAGCTTCTCCATTGTTCACTCACATTACCGTTTAAGTATAACGTCTCAATTTTCTTCAAGAAATATTGTTTCTTGTCACCGTTACGATTCGCACTTTCGGTGGTCTGTCATGTAGTTTTTTACTCCCAAATTTGTCCAGATCCAATTCCGTTTTTGCAGTCCCCAAAAGCCACATATACTAATGATTTTTGGAGCTACTTGCTCGGCAATGCAAAATCAAAATAATTAGTAATGTTAACATTTAACATGCATCACACGACTAGGAAAAGACGATTTTTTAGTACTCCTTTGGATACCTCTAAATCAAAGTGCTCCACCACGCAACTGACCGCCGTACACATGCGGTTCATAGGCCCGCGCTTCCCATAGTTAGTTCTGGAGAAATTAATATTTAAAAGGGTGACTTCCTTCAAGTCACGACTATTAGTCCTAAACGACACTCTACTACGGAACACTGAAGAGTCAACCTTGGACTTTAAGAGTTGGTGGATAAAAACTATATCGGCAACTCTACGTCGCTTTTCCAAGGATGTCATGCCAAGAAGATTAAGTCGTTCGCGATACGGTGGAAGAATCACAGGGTCGTTCCAAGCGAGATCTCTAAGCGCAAACCTAACGAACCTGCGCTGAACAGACTCAATACGACCGATGTGAACAGCGAACAAAGGACTCTATAGCTGCGAAGCGTGTTCAAGAAGTGACCGGACGAACGAGTTATATAATGTCAAGAAAACCTGAAGATCAGAGAACTCTTTGGACCAGCGTTTAATGAAGTCCAGTATGGAATTACTCCTAGAAACAATATAGTTAATGTGGGGAACAAAATCCATCTTGAAATCAAGCTTCATGTCGAGGTTATTAACAGACTGTACACGAGGAATATTTGCTGTAGCAAATATGTAGTCATAGATAATAGAGTCGCGCTTTCTAAAGAATAACATAACCTCGCATTTATTTATATTAAGTTCCAAGTCATTATGCCCGCACCAAAAATAAAACGTATTCAAGTCCTCCTTAGTGGAAGCACAGTCACTGAGATTATTGATGAAGGAAAAAATCTTCATGTCGTCAGCATATATTTACACCGTAGAATGCCTCAAAAGATGCACAATATCGTCAATTGAAAGCACAAAAATCAGGAGGCCAAGGTGACTGCCCTGAGGTACTTCAGATGTCGCCTCTGTGACCCTCGACCGAGAACCACGAAAGAGAACCTGATGGGATCTTTCAGACAAGTACGATTGGATCCATTTCAAGAATAAGGTAGGGAACGCTATTTTGTGTAACTTGAGCGTAATGACTGAATGTGACAATTTGTCGAAAGCTTTGTTAAAATCTCTATAAACACAGTCAGTTTGCAGATAATTACCAAAACCGGTAGTTGTGTTAGAGGTAAATTCAAGTAAGGTTGTGGAGATAACTGGGAATGAACTATAGACTTCAACAGTTTAGGTATACAGGACAAGTTCGTTGTTAGTCTGTAATTAGAATTCTCGTTTCTATTATTTTTTTTGTAAATAGGTATGATGAAGGAGATTTTCCGTAGTTTTAGAAAACACCCGCTATGAAGTGATCTTTGAATAAGAATGCGCATAGGAGCAACCAAAATTCGGAACATGATTTAACCACCGCCGGAGGCACTTCGTCAGGACCCGCAGTGAAATCAAAGGCAAGTTCGTCAATATGAGCAATAATGATCTCGTCAGAAATGATGGGAGATAAGTCAGCTACACATGGATAGTTGTCAATGTACATAAAATTATTAATATCTGGTTAAGTACAGAAGGACGAAGCACTCTTTCGAAGAAAATGGCAAACATATTGCAGATTTCGTATGTGTCACTACCAGGATGCCCATCCAAAGACATTTGTAGGATAATTGTTAACCTTCCTCTTAATGTTGACAAATTCATAAAAGGAGCTCATTGTGGCATACAGCAAACCTTTGCCGGTCCAAAGGGTCTCTAGTTCAGAAAGGCCTTCCAGAGCCTATTCTTCCTGTTCTTCAAAGTTCTCAGCTCTCTATTAAGCCATGGAGATGACGTAGAGGATACTTTTTGACCTACGTTCCCTAGGAGGCAAAAACCTCGAAAATCTTAATGTAAAACAAGTTCACGTCGGTTATTGTGGTTATTACATAACAAGGCTCCAAAATCGATGGAGACGAGTCTACTAGATGAGTCCGTACGGTTTGCTTTTTTAAAGTTGAAAAAAGCAAACCTTATGTCAATTCGTCGCTATGGCTAATAATTCCGGGTTGAGCTCTGTTCAACTATTATGTTACTTGAATCAGAGGAGAAAGTAAGATCCAACTGCCTACCCAAAACATTCCTGACACTGTTCACCTGGTGCAAGCCCAGGGAGGCACATTGGACTAGAAATTGAGATTCGCTGGGTGAGGGGTTTTTTAAATATAATATTAAGATGTCAAAGACACTTTGTCCATTGTCGTCAGAACAATTCATTTTAGGAATTCAATTCAACTTAGGAAAAATTTGGTAGGATTGATAAAAAGTTTCAGCATCATAAATTCCATGGTTTCCGACAAGGACTGAGAAATGCTGTTAGTTTTGGTTCTTATTCCCCTTACATTTTAATAGTAAAGGGAAAGTGTGCTTAGGTTTTTGAATTTAATTCAGTAGAGCGTGTAAGTCCTTCTCTGGGCCCATCCGAAAATGAAGGTTTCTTGCGAGGTAGAAACTCGTGCCATCCGGCCAAAAACCCGAGGAGGAAATTGAATCAAACACAGCAGGAGTCTTTGTCAATTTTAACGATGAGACCAATCCGGGCGAACATCCAAAATTAATGAGCTCGCAGGTTATTGGAACAACCAGCCTCGATAGACCAATCGGATATTTTAACAAACACAGCTTTATTCTCCCCTACATTAACATCTCATCCCCTTTTGGACGCCCGTTAAAATTCCTGATTGATACAGGCGCATCTTCCTCTTTCATCAATCCCGAATACGTCCCCCCAACCGATCTCATAGAAATCAAACCCACAGTCATTACAACCATCCTTAACAAACATAGTATAAAATATATAGAAGTCATTCTTTCAAATTTTTCCGAGTTTAATCAACCAGGCCAAATTAGATTTCTCGCATTTCGATTTCACAGTTATTTCGACGGCTTGCTCGGGCTGAATGCTTTCACATCCTTAAGTGCTAAAGTCGATCTTGCTAACCAAGCACTAATCAGCAAAAATGCTATAATTCTCTTGTGTTTTAAGCCTAATTTTATGTCTGGCAAATATACTAATACCCCAAATTTGAAACTCATCGTAAGGCAGGCCTTTAGAAATTAAACCGAAACTTCTCATACCAGAAGTGATCTATCACTTCGAAAATTGGTATAGTCAAGCAGAAGTGCGAGCAAAATCTCTTCTTGGAACAGCTGTTGAAAGTTTCAAAATTTTCGTCCGAAGATTTTACCCAATTAAATAATTTCCATATAAACTACGATTGTTCAATGAAACCCATATCACGCAATATTACATAATTGCTTTGTACGAATCATCTAAATAAAGAAGGATTAAAAGCCCTTATCAAAGTCTGTAGGGAATAAGACGACATCTTCTTCAATTAAGGTCAAAAACTCTCCTTTAACAACACGACAAAACACCAGATTTGAACTACGGACGAAAACCCTATCTATACGAAATCCTATAGATATCCGTATGTTCACAAAGGAGAAGAACGGCGTCAAATAAGTGACATGCTCAGTCAAGGTATTAGCCGTCCTAGTTACTCTCCATGGAGCTCCCCTGTTTGGATTGTTCCTAAGAAAAGAGATGCGAGCGGCAAACAAAAATGGAGGCTAGTGATAGATTATAGAAAATTAAACGAAAAAACTATCAGCGACCGTTATCCAATCCCAAACAATACAGAAATATTGGACAAGTTAGGTAGGAGTATGTACTTCTTCACATTGGACCTTGCGAGTGGGTTGCACCAGATAGAGATGGATCCGCAAGACATCCAAAAGACGGCTTTCACAGTTGAAGGAGGCCATTCCGAATATGTACGAATGCCTTTTGGGCATTGCCTAGGGGCATTCTCTAGCACATTTCAAAGAGTCATGGACAATGTACTGAAGGAATTGCAAGGGACCATATGTCTAGTTGACGTAGATGATGTCATCGTATATTCCACCTCATTGCAAGAACATGTTGACAGTTTGCGAAAGGTCTTCCAAAAATTACTCGAAGCTAACTTAAAAGTCCAGATGGACCACGCCGGTGGTCGAGTGGGCTGAGGCGCACGTCCGCAGAGTTACTTTCCTGTTGGCGTGGGTTCGAATTCCGCACAGGACACGGCGATTTTTCTGGGTACCAGTGGTTGAGGCAATTCTACTGACAAGAATTGTACTTGTGAAGCCACTGGGATGTTGCACAGTAAAAAAAAATTTCGCGCCAAAAATTTTGGCTCACTTGCAACACTTGTCAGGTTAAAAATTTCCCAATCTCCCCTTACCTAATTTCCTTCTGCCTAAGCTGTGCTGTGAGCATCATAGGGTTGTCCCCTGAGCTTAGGCAACACCTTAAAAAAAAATAAAGAAAGAAGCTTCTTAGGACACGTCGTTACAACAGACGGTATAAAGCCAAATCCGGAGAAAAGAGAAGCGATCGGAAATTACCCTATAGCAAAAAAGCAGAAAGAGATAAAAATTTTTTTAGGCCTTCTAGGATACTATCGTAAATTCATTAAGGATTTTTCCAAATTAACAAAACCACTCACCGAATGTCTGAAAAAGGGTAGAACAGTTGTACTTAGCGATCAATATACTAAAGCATTTGAAAATTGCAAAGATATCCTTACGAACGATCCCATACTACAATACCCAGACTTTTCAAAGCCCATTGTCTTAATGACAGATGCCAGCAATTATTCCATCTGTATCTGTGCTTTCCACGTTCACAACTGAAGTGGCAGAATCAAGGTGGGAAACGAAGTATGCTCTTGGCCGCTGCACCACCGTCAGCGGAATTACCCCAGATGAAGACCCTTCGGGTTCCGAGGCACACACCGGGACGGACTGAGCAGGTGCGACAGCTTCCCACCGCACCAGTACATCTCCACGGTCCGCTGCACAACGGGTTCGCAACCAAGCAAACCAAGCCTGCGCTCGCCCCCACGAGTAAGACCAGGAGCGACAGGGGTGGACATCACACTCGGGCTGGACGGACTGGCGCGATCTGCAGCAGCAGCAGCGTAAGAATCCACCGCCGAAACTGGAGGAGCCCCAACAGGTTCCTGAGAACCATCGGTAGCACCCATTTCCAGTATCGGAGGAGACACAGCAGGTCCCTCCGAGCCGATAGCAACCATTGGTGAAGCAGACCCCTCACGCTGGGTCAAGATGCGCAACTCAGACAACAACCAACTAATTACTTTAGAATTGGCAGCCGCTGACGACGACCAAGACCCCAGCTCATCCCTAACATGTCTAATACTGCGGGGAATATAATCTAAAACTTCCATAAGTTTGCCGGGAAAAATGGGCTGCGAGAATAATGCGGGCTCAGCATTGGCGAGAGTAACACAAGCATCCTCCATTGTACTACACATGACACGACACCTAGAGATCGGTCATTATTATTATTATTAAAGATGTTCGAGGGATCTCGAACCAGACCTCATCAAATGGGTCCCTTTTCGTCCCTCTGCCAAGAGTCGTCTCAGCCAGTTCCTGCCGGGAGACTCCCCGGCAGATCCCTGACCTTGACGCCCCTTGTCAAGTCGAGCATTTGCCTGTAGGTCAGCTGCTCCACGCCAACCATAGGGCTGCCGGCAACAGCCTACCTCCTGCTCGCTAAGGCCGGACATTCGCACAGAATGTGCTCCGCCGTCTCGGTATCCTCTAGACACAGGTTGCACGTATCATCCTCCAGGATTCCCATCCTTTTGAGATGATGTCCGAAACAACCGTGTCCAGTAGTCAATGAAACTAACCAACGGAGAGTTCCTCGCTCCATGCTTAGAACTCCCCTTTTGGTCGCTCCGCACGACAGTCTAGACAGACAAGTTGTCATACTATCCCATCGATTCTGATGTTCCTTTATGACCCAGTTCTCGATTAAGGCTTTCACCATTCCCCCACCAACGGCAGAGAAAGGTTCCGGCCCTAGGAACTCCATAGCCGAACCCTGCTTTGCCAGGGCGTCAGCTCTTTCGTTCTCATCGATCCCAGTGTGTCCTCTAACCCAACAGAGTGTTACCTCATTTTCTGAAGCACACTCGTTGAGCTTTTGCACACATTCCATCGCCAGGGATGAAACCACCTCCATCCGATCCATGCATCTGACCACCGCTTGATTGTCCAGTGCAATGAGGATTTTACTCCCTCGCACCTGACCCTCTTTTAAGTAGTCCAACGCACGAACCAGAGCAAGCATTTCTGCTTGGTAAACCGAGGTGCATCTTCCCAGGCTAACATAGCAGGACAAGTTTAGGTCTTCAGAGAATATCCCC
>QYTT01094718.1:720-22983 GCA_006980735.1 Dasypogon diadema
TGAATGTCATCTTAATTCCATTAAATTTGGACCGATATTTTTAGTGGTAAACCATACTTTTCAGTCATATTATTACAGCTCGCTAAGAATAGAATAGGAAGTCACAGCGAGATCCTGAAAAAAGTCCTGGAAACGCAAAACCTTGAAAAAAAGTTCCAAAAGCCCAAAACATATTAATATTCTCTTTAAAACTTTTAAGTTCCCACTGAATAATCGTGGAAACAAAGTATTTCAGCAAAAATTACGTCAGACGATAGATTTTCGGTTTCAAGGAAGAAATAAATTGACATGATCAGTTTGACATTGGCTGGCTATAACAATGCCACATCAAGGTCATTTATATTGCACTTTTACTTTTTTAAGTTCAGCCCTGTTTACGTCAATTTTACTATATCAGTTTATACATTTTAAAACTTATTCCACAATCTGCCATTTTTTTAGAGAAATTGAAACTATAGTTGAAAAACATCTAAATATCTGCATTAGGTTTTCTTGCTACTAAGGCGAGGAGATACCACACCTCCTTTTATTTTTGAATTTCTGGAAATATTTCTTGTAATCATTACTACCAATACCACCTCAGAAGTAATGTATACCCATATGTAGTTGTACCTATACCTGCAGTCCTCCTTTAAAAACGAGGAGATACCGCACCTAATTTGTAGAAACCTTAGCAGGCCACATCCAATCGGCAACCACTTCTTGTAATCATTACTAATGCTATCTTAGAAATAATGTGTACATGAATGTGGTGGTACCTTTGTATAGGAAAGCGTGAAGTGGTTTTGCTTGTAGGACATTTGCTTCAAATGATTCCATTGCAATTATGAGATGTGTGTAAATACCGTATATATTTTTCTGTGTGTTAATGTATATTTTTTCACGTACACACTTTTCAATATTGTCAATATTTCCTAATTCATTTTTAATTGTATACAAGCAAAACGTTTTTTGTCATTTATCCAAGTTTATCTCTGTTCAGGGAAACGAACGCGGATGATATTTAATTTTTTGGCTTTTAAATACAAATTTTTTTTGCAATACCGTTGTATTTTTTATATTAGCAACCAATTAATGACCAAAAAAGAAAAATATCCAATCTCCTGAAAACTCTAGCAGCTATGCCTGTGGTAAATTTCATCCCTCAGCTCATCACCATTGTGAAGATCGTCCAAAAAACTGGTTTTTCCCAGGAATTTCAATATCCCATTTTGACCTCTAAATGACCTCGGAGTCGAAATTCTCATTACGCGATATTATTAAGAAACATTACCAATATTTGTAGCCAAAAATTGACAACAAATAAGGTAATCCATAAAGTAAAAGACATCTCTTCATTTCATGAAGTTAATCATAAGTCTTACCATCTGGAGTTGCTTAAATATTGAAAAATCCTGACGACTTACGAAAAAACTAAGGTGCTTTTCTTGCTCAGCGACCCCAAATTACTTAACTTACTTACTAAATTTCTTTTTGTCGTACAGTGTAATTGACTGATGAAGGCATTTTTTTTAAACAATTTCCTCCACAATAAGACCCAAATTTCAAAATCCTTACTTGAATTTAGCGAAAAAGTTTTCTTATAGAGATTTGGCAAGAAATTAACTTCGGAACCAAATGAATTTACTAACAGAAACTGAATTCACTTTCACATAATTTTTGTGTTCTCGATTGTGCTTTGTGTTTCATTTAATTATAAATAGGTAACACGAAATGAACGAAGTAATAAAAAAATGAAATTTAAATTTTGTTATTCTAATCGTAACAATTAAATATTGCAGGGAATGTTTTTATTACTTTTTCATAGGTTTTCGTTCGGAATTGTTTTTGACCCAAGAAAAATGTTTCCAAGAGAATTTTTAAGTTTTCGGTATTTCGTTCCAACTTTCTGCACCTACATTTAAATTTCAACCATATTCAGGTTTGGAAAAATTTATAATACTAATAAAATATAAAAATTGCTTTGTTGATGGCAATAACTGCTGTCATGTAAATTAAATCATTCCTTCCACAATGAAACGAATACTTTGTAAAGTTCCGAAAGATATTAACCCAATAATAATTCAGGTTCATAAATTGTACCAAGTAAAACTAGCAGAAAGCCTTGACCTTCTTTACTTCTCCCCTTTAAATTCAAACATCAATTTTTTGCTTCTTTTTCATGAGTAACTAAATAGTTCCCATTCCCAGTTTTCTTCTCCTCATAAATGATCTTTCCCATAAGAAAAAGACGTCGTTCTTTGCACTTCGTGTGACTCTTCTTCAACCTAAAGAAAGGGATCGTTTACGAGTGTAACCATGATCTCAATGAACAGCCAAAACTTTCATTTCGTCACTTTTTGCCAGTGTCGTGTTCTTCAAATTAGACTGACATGATCGTTCCATTTGAGTAATGATTATTGAGGGAAATCAGGGAATTAACTTTGACCATGGGAACATATTTAGGTCGGACGTTATTCAACTAGAAATGTTGCCGGATTATTTGAAACTGTCAGTCAAGTTTTTTTTCTGGTGGATTGTAAACGTAAGAAATGGAGGAATTCTAGAGTTCGTTGGCTTTTACTTGCTGAAAAGTTACGATTCAATTTGTCTACAAGCTGCGTTCGTTTCACGTTGTTTACAATTACGTGCCAAGTACGTGTAAGTATAAAAATAAGAATCCTACACAAAAAATACATTTGATGAGTTTACTTATTCGTCAAATCACTCATGAGTTTCATAATAGGACGAAGATCCTATTTGCATATGAATCTCCAATACAATGCATTAAAGGAAATCAAGAAATTTTGTCAATTTAACTGGTATAACTTTAGGGAATCTTTTATTATAACGGCTGCTAAACAACAATAAATAACTTTTTATTTCAATTGTACAAGCAAACCCTTTAATTCTTTTGTAAGACTGGTATTCTTACAAGCAAACATTGTTCTTCATGTCGATCAAGATTTATTACAGTACATACAAATCTACTTATCTCCGTATTGGCAAGAGTTAACCTACGGTCAGTCTATTTAGGTTGAACAGAAACTGCTGAGTAGCTTAATTATTTTTTATTTTTACAATCAATTCAATGAGTACAAACACGTACTTGATACAATATTGATATATATCACGTGGAATGAAGTACTAAAACCTTTTTTGCTACACATATGTACATATACGTTCCGAGAATCCATTGTCTTTTACCCTCGCTTCCCAGGGTAGCTTGTACTTACAAGAGTGGACCCCAATTTTTGGTAAATCAAGAAAGATATTGATTCATCATCTGTATGTGGAAAAGTCGCTTAAATGTTTATTTAGCCCGCATTGCCTGTAATCAATCCTATTGCTCTCAATACTTTTTCCATCACTTTTAGCCATTTATTTTTATTTAAAATACGCGCGACACTTAAAATCCTTTTTTTGGAATTAATATTTGTGAACAAGAATGTGTTTAACTACAGAAGGATTTAAATATCAAATTATTTAGAGTACTGAAGGAATTTAATTATTCCTTATTTAAAACACTGTAGTTTGCTTACATTTTAAGTTATTTAATATTTAAATACTTCAATATTTGAAATACTTTGGTATTTATATTTAACTACATACTTTGCAGGCAAGATGTATTTGAACATCAACTCTTAAAATAACGAGTAATTTAAATACCCTTCAATCAAATACTACTTAGTATTTGGTATTTTCAATTATTTAAGTAATTGTGCACAGCTCTGGTTAGAAGAATCCTCTTTGGAAGAGCTTTTTTGTTTTCTATTTGTCATTATGATCTGAGACTCCGCTGAATATAACTGCATTTCAAGCAGTTACAATTTTTACATAGAATTTGCTTATATTTTTTGACCAACCTGGGCACAGGTATGTCGGATGAGAAAATACTTGGTTATTCGGAAAAATATGTTCTTTTATTTGATAATTTCTTAACTAAAAAATATTTATTTGTTATAATGGCAAATATCTCAGTTGAAAGCAGTAAGATAGGTACTAGTTTTCTGTCAATCAAAGTAAAGAAGTGTGCATGCTTTCGATATTTTTATTATACCTAAGTAAGCCAGTCTTTAAATCTTTAAAAATGCTTGTTTAATGCTTTTCCTAACAAGCAACTTCTTCTTAAACGATCTTCTCGTGCGATTTGAATACTACAGGGATTCAGACATTATTTTTAATATTATTTTTAATTCTAATATACCAGCCAAACCACTATACCGTTCAGCTCCACACGCATACTAGGCCTGAGAAGAAGCTGCTCTTAATCTACTTAAAACTACTATCTAAACCATTAGACCGTTGCGCTAAATGTCTGATCTAAAGCCCCCTGGACTATATAACACAAGCCATGAAATATGATTTGCACATGTGTGAACTAGTTTCTTATGAATGCTTTTAAGGCAAAAATTATTATTAGAAACATTCGAGGGGTATCGAAGCAGGCCTCTGTTTTCGTTTATTTAGTCCCGTCGGGAACAGAACCCTAACTCCAACGTCCCTTATTATTTCAAGCATTTGCTTGTAGTTTAACTGTCCCATGCTACCCATCTTCCTTCTCGCCAAGGCCGGGCAGTCCCATACAATGTGCCCTGCCGTGTCAGTATCCTCCAGGTACAGTCTACGTCTATCATTCTCCAGGATCCCCATTCTTTTCAGATGGTATCCAAAGGTACTATGCCCGGTATTCAAAGAAACTAACTATCTGAGTGTTCCCCGCTCAATGCTTAGAACTTGCTTTGCTTTCTTAGCCTGTCGGCAGGATGTCATATTTGCCAATCGATTTTGATGTTATTTTATTTTCCAATCAATTTTGATGTTATTTTATAACCCATTTCTCGATTACCTACTTTACCGAAGCTCCTCCAACGGCGGAATATGGTTCTCCTTTCGATCCCAACAAAGTGTTATCTCATTTTTTGAGGCACACTCATTCACATAACCATTTAAATGAAAATGAGCATCATCGCTCATTATCAGTTTGCTTAAAAATTATCATTTCCCCTGGCTGTTTGAATAAAACGAATGGCATATTGCAGGTGTGGTTGTGGATCCTGAGGTAACAAATTCTGCACCATTTAAAATTTGTAGGGAAATATTCTGAGATTCTGTTTCAAAATCCGCTATAGTGATGATATGGAGATGTCCAATGGGCTTGAACGGCGACGATACTACACCCGTGCCTATAATTTAAACGTTGGCAACTCTACGTCGTCTACTAAAACGCACGTAAAAAATCGGGATAAGCTCGGAACTTGTTGCTTATGCTGTCATATAAAAAATGTAGGTGTGTGTCAGATTACCTTAAGGGGGCAATCCACTTTTCGGGGTCGGAAAAATGTTTTGTTTTTTGTTTTTTTGCATAAATCAATTCTAAATATCTTCAAGTGTGTGCTCCCAAGATTTTAGAGTGAAATTTAAAATCATTACGTAGGCACAGAGCATATATGTAGGTAGCTATGCCAGAAATACAGCTGTGCGTCTGTAGAGTTCTGCGTGCCTCGGTTTTTCCCTTCCATTAATCAATGCACTGGGTGTTCATCTATACAAAAATGACTTAGGATTTCCAAAACATGAAAACTCAAAAAAGTAAATTTTTTGCAATTTTTAGAGTTAGGATTTGTTTATTATCTGCACTACGAATGAATTTAGCCTGCGTGTGATTAGCCTCGGAGCATTTTAAGTACTTAATTGCTATTTGTGTGGTCCAAATTTGACAACGCTAAGTTGTATACAGTGGAACAACAACACAGTGGCACCGTAAATATCATTTTTTTACTGAAAAAAATTTATATAAACACTTCATTCGCAGTAAGGTTATTATAATTTTTCCACAAAAATACCCTTGAAAATCACCTTTCGTAGGGCTTTAGAAGTAGGTTTTTCCTTTAAGCGACCTCAAACCACATATTTAAAAGCTGTAGATGCATAATTTTGATCACCTAGAGAGTCAGGAATGGAAAAAGGAATTTTTCACATATAATGATCGGTCCATAGGAAGCGGTACCTTTATTCCCTTCACGCAACCAAAGCTAGGCAAGTTCCAAAGAAAACGTACTTAAGTACAGGTACCGAAGATCCTTGTATGAATGAATATGTATGAAAAATACTTGTAGCCTAACTAAGTACTACCAAAAAATCTGAGTACTTTTTCAAAGTACTTCTTTTACAATCTTTGTACTGGTGCTCTTTTCACAATAAAAATATAACCTTACTATTAAAACAGCACAAATATCAGATGCTAACAATCTATATAATAATTATACAACGAAAGCTCTTTCAAATCAAATGTTCCCACCGACCGAAAAGCTTTCGCTACAGTCTCTAACTATCTCTCCAGATTGCTCTCACAAAACACAATCCTAGATGCAAAGAGCGCTCAATGTTCCCACCGGCAACGCTTTTTTATATGAAGTTTTTTAGACCAATCTACAATTTCTTGATATTGGCAGTTCTGTCCTTTTTCGTTCAAACGAGCTTTTCGTGAGAGAAAGCTATACCCCTGTGGCAATATTGTGGTTGCGTTACTGGGTAACTCAGTTAAATTGAACTGATGCGGAAATGAATTGCTTTGAGTCCATAGATTCCAATTGAATTTTAAATCAAAATTTGTGTGGGAAATAACTGGAAAATGGCATTCATACTTGGTATTGTCGCCGATAAGTATGCAATACATTGATTTTGTTCATTTTGCAATATTCATACCAAGTCTAACGATGAACTTGAAAACTTTAGGTCTGTTTAATGAGGAAATTTTTTTCTTCAACTACCTGGCATAAAGTTTAGTTTTTCTAAAAATTCTTAAAAAATCATGAGTGATATACCTTTCGTATTACGAAAGGAATCAGGAGAAAATTTTAAACGTTAACGCGTTCGATATTAGTGAAGGTGGTAGTAGTAAGACGAGCGGCGCGTCGAGCACCTGATATGTTCAAAGCTGCAGTTTCCAGTCATGAAAATTTATTTTTTCCCGAAAAATTTTCCCTTGGCCCAATGTGTGAGAAGTGTTGCCGATGGATGTGGTATTTTGCAATACAAGTGTGAAATAAAATCAAATTTTTGTCATAACGGAAAACTATCCCATCTGCCCGATTCTCTCCACAATTTTCTATCGGAACTTAAAAATTTTTTTACTGGTAATGGCCGTGAGAATAGGAATTTTCGCCAGTTTATACGTCGGCATAATTCTTCGAACGCTTTTGCGTCCATGGGGGCCAAAGTGGAGGATATTCCTGGAGGCGTTTATTCGTACAAAACTTCTGGATTTACAAGTTGTGCATTTGCACAGGGGTCTCCTAGTTCAGGCATAAAAACAGAACTGATTTGTTCCACTTCAAACTAAGAAAGCAAACAGTTTCTGTTGCGTAGCTCATCTTTTATTGAGCTTTGTTCACTTTTGTTGTTTCGTCCATTCGTAAAATTTAAACACAAAACTAATTTTCTCCGTTGCACTCCTAAGCGATTCCAACAAAGCTATCTAAAGGTATCTATCTCTACCTCTTCGCAAGGAAACCAAACAGAAACTGTTGAGTATTTGTGTTGAGTTTTGTGCAGTTTTGTTGTGCCTTTTCTATTCATAAAATTATTCTACTTTATTGCAATCGCTTGAAGGTGCAATAGAGCAACTTAATTTTATGTTTAAGTTTTGCGAATGGAGGGCACATACACAACAAAACTGAATAGAACTCAACAAAATGAGTTGCAAAACAGGTCCTGTTTGCTTTTATACGAAGGGTTAAATATTTTCTTATGTAGGGTTTCCCATTTTAATCCGCCACCATGGATAACATAAGAAATATGCATCAGATCAAAAAACATCCCGAATAAAAGTTTGACCATTTGGAGGGCGACATCTGATCCTGTCAAAAAATGTGACCTCTACCCGACTGGGATAGCTTTTTAGAGAATATTGAACACCCTGTATGTACGTAATTAATAGATTCAGAAATACTTTAGTAAAAATCTTGGTACTTAAGTACATAGCTAAGTCTTAAGTGCAAATAAATAAGAGCGGTTACTTATATTCCAAGAACTAAGTAGGGAATTTCAAAATTACTTAAGAATGAAAATGTACTTAAAGTACTTTTTTACTTAAATACTGCCCAGCTCTACACGCAGCGCGTACACACCTTTAAAACAAGACTTTGTGCCAAACTAATTTATTTATACTGCTTTTTTTGAATTTCGTAATAACAATTTGTTCCATATAACAAAAAAGAACTGGGATTGTCGTGCCCTACATAGAATAAAATACTTTTAATTTATTATTTTTATTTTAAAAAATGGAGCGTAGTAATCATCAAAATTTAATCTCGCATTTTTTTGTGAGCACATTTGTCCATCAACGCCATAATAGCCCTGTTAAATTTATATTTAGAAGCTCTATTTAATGTCAAGCTAGTAATATAATGGCAATCTGTGCACATTACTTTGAAGCTATAAATAGGTCCTTTCAAAGAACTAATCGTCTCGCTTTATTGAACTGTTATTAACAATGGAGGAGAGCTTTGCTTTCAAAGGAATAATTGCTCATCAGTCCCCACATTTTACTGAAAAATCTTCAACCTTGCGAGCATAATGATTTGAATTCTATCTTATTTTTCATGTTACCACATTTCGTGCTCTTCATCCAGCTTCCCCGAGTTATTTCTGGACTATGCTAAAGCACAGGCAAGACCATCACAACTCATTGGCACTTAAAGCGTTTTTAATTAGAAAAACAATCGCTGGATCACACTCCTCCACATTTCTCACTTAATTTAATTTCATCCTGTCCCCACTGCGTTTATAGATTTTCCTTCTGTTTATCTTTTATCTAATTTTAGTTGCTCCAATACTTTCTCGTAATGGGTGATTCAATTTCAGACTGGGAAGCCAAATGAGATACATTCGACTCGAACTGAACATTTATTTTTGTAAAAAGAAAATGAATAGCAAGTTTTCTTTTTATACATTTTGGATGATGGAATATTTGGTCTTCAAGGTTAAAGCTAAAATGTGTCAAACCTGCTCTTCTTTTTTCTTCCTAATGCAAAGTAGAAGTGTCGACGGGTTGGAATTAATTATCGCTTACGATAAGTAAAAAAGATACCCGGAATAGTAAATGTGTTTTGATTATAAAAATTGAAAGTGTCCACCTGCAGTGACATGTCTAAACGATCAGCGATTAGTGTGGTGAATAATTCTACAACAACAATTATTGTTTTAACGTTCTCACAAAAACGTCTGCATAAAACATGAACTTTCGGTATTTACAGAAACAAAATAAATTCTTCAAGCAGGAGTTCTTGCGTTTACTTAAGTTTTAGTTTTAGTTCGCGTTTATTTGAACGCTTGAAAAGAAGACTAAATTGACTACAGATCAAAGCAAAAATGCTTAACAGAATATAAAATAATCAAAAACATATTTAATGTAATTTCAAGGACGCTTCTTGTGCGGGAGAGAAGAGGAAATAAATGCAAAATATGCATATAATGGATCTTGCTTGAGAGGATTACAGCATGTGCAATCTCGATTTTAGTTACGGTAATTTTATATATCAATTCAAACAGCTTTTTTGGGCTAAAAAGAATCGACAACGAAAAAACGAAATTGGTCGTATTACAAAGTTACCAGATGAAAGCTTAGATAGGCCGACCACCAAGCAGGTATCCCTAAGTCACAAATCTTCTATATCACGATACCTTAATCGCTGCACGTCCTTATGAAATCGAATTCGAGTTTGACCTGGACGACGATCCTTCCTAGATTTACTATTTGCTATGTAGAGCAAACTTAGTTTCCATAGAGAACAACAAGAACAAGTCACAGTTCTGAAACCAATTTCTATTTTGCGGCTAGCAGAAGAACAACTATCCAGAATATGTTATGTGAATGTGAATCACAGAGGAATTAATAGAACAACTTCTCTTTCAGAGTAATTAAGGCCAAAACAATGGTCAAGTGTTCTCCTTCGTTTTGTCTTAAACATTTTATGCTAAAATGGATAATTACTGAGTATTGATTCAAGAAGTTATTTGACCTTGAGGTAGCCTCTATAGATCACCTTGGCCCATAAGTGAATCACATATGCCCCCCATTTTATGCGTTCCAACTTTTGTCCAAAACATTTTTTCCTAAAACCTTTGCCTTTAGAGATATTTCGCCGCCTCTTTACCTTTTGTGTGTTCTCTATATTATATAGACATTTTAAAATAAAACTATACAGGGTGTCCCAAAAAGTAGTGATAATCGGAAGCCTGGAAGTAGAGCGTCCCTCGGGGAACCCAAATCACCCCCATGTATGTTCTATGATTTTTCTTAGTTTTGGAGTTATTAAAAATTTTCGATATTTTTCGCTAATTACGTGTTGTATGGAATTTTTGGTCGTAGCGGTCGAAGTAAATGAGATAGGCACTTGATTTGTTTTTTCCGAAATAGCTTAACAGTGCACCTGTTGCATTTAAAAACATTTATTTCAATACACTTCACCATTGTTTCAAAAAATAATGTTGAATTTTTTCTTTTACCAAAACAAAAGCTAACTTGAATGTTCTATGGCAATTTTAAGAAAAAAGTTCCATAATTTTTTTTTAGAAACTAGTTCGAAAACTTCCTTAGTTCATCAACTTTACATGGTACAAATTTTATCAAGTTATCTCAACGGCATCAGACTTAAATTTCGGTTCAGATTGTACTAAGCGCAAAATTTAACAACTTTAATTGGGAAGTAAAAATAAGTAAAAGTGAAAATTAAATAAAAATAATTATTTTATTATGAAAAATTACAAAAAGTTTTCAAAATGTCTACCTTCCTTTTCGACACATTACCGACAACGACGGAAAAAAATTCTCTTTCAGTTGTTAGGAACCAGGATTTCGGGCAAGTATCAAACTCAACGTTTCTGTGACTACTGCTTTATTAGTCAATAATTACCTATAATCATACTTCGGTTTTTGATTTACCTAAGTAAACATTATTTTAGGGCAAATTGGGGCATTGGCGTTTGGCAGTTATTGACCTCAGGCAGTGTGATCTGCAAGCTAAGACGTTTGAATGGGTGGTTTTGTCGCGTGCGCGTATTTGTCGCGTGAGTAACAAAAGCAAATGTTATTGAACCGAAATAATGCGAATTATACAGATTTAGATTACAATTTAAATGCGTAAGTATTATAAGTTCACGTGTTGATATCACTCTGCCTAAGTATCAATTTTAATGCCTTAACAAGTCGATTGAATGCTCGTCTGCCAAATTTCTGAATTATTTACAATAAACCAGCTCCTTGTAGTAGCCCCAAACATCGATTGGATTTATGTCGGGTGACCGTGAAGGCCACGCGATGGGCCCACTGCGGCCAATCCATTTTCCTTCAAATCTTTGATTCAAGTAATTTCCCACAGCGTTGGCATAATGGCACGGAGCACCATCATTTTGAAATAACATATTTCTTCGTGTTTCTGAATCAACATCCTCGAACAATTCATTAAGGTTTTCTGCCAAAAACTGGAGGTAGGACTCACCATTTAAACGATCTGGTAATTGAAACGGGCCTATCAACTGCCCTTTCACTATTCCAGACCAAAGATTTACACTAAATTGTTTTTGGAAATTGGATTCACGCGCTAGGTGCGATTTTCCAAGACTCCGCGAATGATAATTGTGAATATTGAAAATACCATTGCGTCGAAAGTGTGATTTATCAGTCCACAAAATTCAAATCAAAAAAGTTTTCATTCTCGGCCTGCCTTCTCAACATTTCTTGGCAAAATGTCACACTTCTGGGATAATCCTCTGGTTTCAATTGCTGCGCCTTTTAAATATGGTATGGACGACATCCCTCGTCTCTGAGTATGCGATGTGCTCGTGATTTCGAAATTCCAGTTCGTCGCTCCACATCTCTTACGCTGCATGATGGATCTCTGACAACTTCCTCAACAACTGCATCCACTATTTCAGGGTATCTCATTACAGGCGGTCGGCCAAGCCTGGTCCCAGGGTTACGACCTTCCATGTAGGCGTTATGTACTCTCTCGATCACGGTCACCTAACTTAAATATTTCTTCTTAAAATCAAGTGCCTATCTCACTTACTTCGATCGCCATGACCAAAAATTACATACAACACGTAATTAGCGAAAAATTTCGAAAATTTGTAATAACTGGAAAACTAAGAAAAATCGTAGGACATACATGGGGGTGATTTGGGTTCCCCGAGGGACGCTCTACCTCCAGGCTTCCGATTATCACTATTTTTTGGGACACCCTGTATATTGTAAATAGTTTTATGCAAAATAACTTTCTGGAAAAGAGAGATTGCGTATGATGTATCATTTTGCGTTAGGACTGGAAAGGAGAATTTTTATCTAATAAATAAGAAATTAAAAGTTTCATATGGCAAACCCATGAAGGAGTTGCCCGATTTGGTTCATTTTGCCAGGATGTTTTAATTTTATTAAAGTATCTGTGTTCCAAATTTTATTCATTTACCTTGAAGCGTTTTCATTTTAGAAGAAAAAAAAATGATTTTTTATTTAATATAGCTTAAGTTTTCATATGGCAACCCTTTAAGAAATTATCCAAATTAGGCAATTTTCGAACTTATCTTTCCATCTTAATGGGGTATCTGTCTATCAAATTTTAAACCTGTCTGTACTCAAGGCGTTCTCGGGATAACGCGTGGACATACAGACGGACGGACATCTATGAATTATCAATAGTTTTTATGTGTTATAAACATTTTTTTAAACTTGTGATATATACAAAATCGTGAGAAGAGGTGGGGGGATGAATGACTCTCCAGAATCGCCCGTTGCCAACATTCGATACATGTAGATTGCTTTTCTTGTTGCCGAACTTCCATGTCCTTTTATCGCAATTATCGATGTGTCCTTCTAGAGAACGCCGGCGTAACATGTTTGACAAACCCATTTTAAGAAATTTTTTGTAGCGCACAGCACTTACCTGCCTTTCATGCGGTACGTTTCTTAGAATACACGGATCGTTAATAGAATTTCTGTACAATTTGTTGCATCCTGAAGTTCTGATCGATTGTCGATCTTTTCTTCCTGAAGGCACGTTTGTTCTCTCGAAGATCTCCTTCAAGTGCGGTCTGAGGTGAGTGACCTCAGGCGACCATGATGATGGATATTAGGAATATGTGTGGAGCACCTAACAAGCATATTATCTTTTCCTCAATAATTACAATTACGCCCCTTTAATCAATGAATTGTAAGAACTGTTAAATGTTTTCAATGTCTTCAATGATTAGAATAATTTTTGAAGCAGAAAATTTGCAAGACTGTTGTATCTTGCATCTAAAATCCAAATGCCAAGTATTTGTGTATTAATAAAGTTCTCAAAGTCAAAAAGTGATAAAAAGGCATAAAAATAAATCCAAGTGAATATGCCAGACCCTTTACAGCTTGGTAAGACTTTTGTGAATCTTTTACAAGCTTAGTGACTACCCAAAAGTCTGCCTCCATTAAGATGCAGGTGAATAAAACATGAATACGGCCCTGAGCTTTTTGAGCATTAATGGGGTCATCAGCATTTTTTTATGTGCAGACTCTAGTTCATATTAAATGCTGTTTGTCCGTGTACGTCCCCTGGTTAATATAGGCGGGCACGGACTAAACTAGGAGGTCGTTGGGCTCCTTCAATCGAGGACTAAAACGTGACTCCAAGTTAGCAAGGTAAATAACCTACGAGTGTGTTTAAATTTCATGAATAGGAAGCACAAGTTCATTCCCCTTCTGGAATTGTAAGAATACGGAAACGTTTATCGTAAAAGCAATATTTTCCACCTTGAGTTCGTAATTCTTTTCTTACTATCATGTCCTCCTCAATCAATCAATGTCTACCGAGTCCAGGGCAAATGTACACTTCTTAGTTTCTTATTACTAGCATGGAGCGAATGTTTTCACAAAAAACGGATGACCGAATTATCAAGGAAACTTTTGATCGATTCACGTTTTCTGCCTAGAGCCAGTCCATTTCGCTAGCTTAAGCTTTGGATTGATTACCCTGAGGCTCCGAGTATCAGCCATGATGTAATCGAAATTACGCTTAACTTCCAGCACAAAAAAGAGAATTAAAGCAGTCACGCAATATAATTATGGCGGAATTTTATTGACGAAAAAAAAGTCGAAAAAACGTACTGGCTTTCTCTGGTATCTTTTGTCTTGATTTGCGGTGGCTGCTAGAGGCTTGAAGAACCCTCAAGCATCAGCTATTGACTTTTGGCAGATTTAAGGAATTTCGATACCCTCAGGAATGACGTAAGCTTTGGGATTGTTATTGTTTCCGCTGAAGTAAGAGGGGGGAGAGTTGTTGATGGCCCGTTTTCTTTATGGAGCGGTTTCATATCAGTTTTGGTTAGCTAAGTGGGTTGTAGGCCGTAGTGTCCCATTACTTGCTATGTGTGGGTATAATGATTTTCGTGTATTCCCCAAATTCTCTCATCCAAGACAGAAGTGTGTGTCTGCAGCTTCTGCAGGAATTTGATATAATTTCCAAAAAACAAGAAATTAGCAGCAATACGGCAGATAATTCTGGAGGCGTATTTTAATTATGTTTTTCTCAGCGTGCAATCTAATTAATCCAATCGATTTCTTAAGATATCTACATCAGCCCGGTGTATTATCTATATAAATTAATACCACCCGTAGAAATTTGAATAGTAAACTCAAGTTAATTTTACCGTATAAAAGGCTAAACCAGAGTTAGCACATCTAGTAAAAAATTTTCAATATTAAGGAATGCAGATTTAAGGAGCTGTGAATTTTATCATCTGTTTTATGCAAATCACTGCGTTCCCTTGTAATAGTACATGTATCATGCACACAGATCTGTTCACAAAAAACAAGGTGGTAATGTTCTTACCAAGAGAACTAGGTTTATTCGGTGCGCTACTAGAGCTTTTTCAAAAAGTAGCACCTTACCGTCCTGTTAAAAACTTATTGGATTCCACAAAAGACAAAACAAAAGATGGCATTTACTAAATTAAGTGTGAGGGCTGTAATTCATTTTACATTGGAATGACGAAGAGGAAATTAAAACAAATACTTAAAGAGCATACATTAGATATAAGAAATAATACTGAAAAAACGGCAGAGGAAAACAGAAAAGACATTCTATTTGCGCTAAAAATTAGAGAAAATTAGAAAAGTTAAAAAATAAACGCCACTCACGCCGGTGGTCAAGTGGGCTGAGGCGCTCGTCTGCAGATTTTCTCCTCCGTTAGCTTGCTTCAAATCCTGCACAGGGCGCAGCAACATATGTGGGTACCAGTGGTTGAGACAATTCTACTGACAAGAATTATACTTGCGCAGCCACTGGGATGTTACACAGTAATTTCATGCCAAAATTGTGGCATTGAATACCATAACCGAAAGGGTATCATCTTGTCTGAGCACTTTGTTGACCTGGAACTTGTTTGAGTAGTTTGGATCACTTTTATAAGTGCTTCAACTGTAACAAGGTAACGACTCACAATTTTTTGATACTATACTATTTGACCTAGTACTCATCTATAAGGCTGATATCATCCCCATTTTTTTTATTCAACATTCAACAGTAGGAGAACGAGTTGATTTAATCGCGTTTAACTAAGTTTAAAAGAAGGTTTTCAAACTCACTGGCTATATCTAAGATCGAAATTCGGCACTGTACATTGTTCTACCTAAATCTAACTAATTCCTTGTAGATTGCTCTTGAACTTAATAAAATAAGTTTTGAGAGTCCATTTTAAGCGTAGTTATACGAGTACTGTCTTCTGTTTGTGAAAATAAAGAGTTTTGAGTATGCTAAAGAAAATGGTCCATTTGCAAATTTTAACAGGGAAAGACAACTTTTATATATAAAATTAAAACTATATACGCCAGAAAGACCGGTATGAGGTTAGAAATTAAGATAACTTTATTATTATTTATTATGAGGTTCTAAGGTACTAAAAACATCACTATTTTCACTTTCATAATAGGGACTAGGAATATCAGAGAAATTATCAACTTTCTCCTCTTCACAAAAAATGTCATCTGCCTAGTTGTCCATGAAAAACCACTATATATTTTTTTTTAATTGTTTTAAAAATAAAATTACGAAACTGTAAGCATTTATAGAAAGGAATTTGAAAATACGAAATTACACGCAACAATTTTTATTGTATCACCGACAATATTTATGATATTAATGTGTTTTTTCAGTGAACGTTAGCACTGGAATTGCAAATGATGCGAAAATGCGTCACCGGCTGCTAACCACTATTTTAGATATGACAATCGCCGTGCCGGCCTGTATCTGTATTGTATTAGTTAAGCACACTACTGGGATATCTGTTCGGTATTCTGTACTTTAGAAATATCCGGAAATCGCAAGGAGCCATATTTAGAAAATGTGGAGCCTGATGAACTTAAGGAATTTCGTGTTTTGTGGAGACAACTTGGATGAGAATGCGGACTGGCTTGGAGAACGTAAGATACGACGATTAGGTGTTAAAGACTGACACTTTACCAAGATCATGATAAGGCCTACTACAAGTAGTTTCGACGGCTCATCTTTCTCTCCATTTTATATTTCATACTGCATATTCAGAAATACAAACGTTAAAATATTTAACGTTAATATTTCAAACAGAAAAATCAATTAATAATTTTATAGTCTCACGATTGAGCAGATTGTAAAAGGTCTGTCCAGATAAACATAGAAAACAAGTGACATCACTGCCTGGCCTTCCTCTTTACATTAGTTCGAAAGTAACCCGTCGTTAACTACGTAGTCCTTCAAAATCTTAGCGACCGCACTTCATTAACAGATTCGCGCTCAGAAGTCAGAAATGATATCATCGCTGTCATAAGAAAAAGATACTCAAAATTCTCTAATTGGCTGAAGGTTATTTTAAGAAATTCAGTTTCTGACCACGGATTCAGTCATCTATGTGTGATGATTCCATTCCGTACTTTTCTAACTGGGACTAGTGGCCAGGAATGTCTGCCTCAGCATTCTTTGAATGCCACAATGAAATCGATACTAAACTTTTATAGATGGCAATCACAAAAGTACAAGTGGGCATTGTTTAGTCCGCCTGATACTTCCAGCGGTCGGTCGGTTAAATTCAATCACGCTTGGATAACAAATGTCGTCCAATTTGCCACGAGATCATTGATCGAGGTATGCTAATCTGAGTTACAAATCTAGATACACAATAAGATTCATATTGTGGGCTCGTTCAATGGCAACCAATTTGAATAGATGATGTAATTTTTGAAGATTTTATTGCAAAATTGAGGGAACATGGGTGGAAAGAGCTTTCAATAATCGGGCGGGATCAGAATATTGTGAGATGGGCCTGTGTAAAACAAGATTAATGATAGTTAAATTTTTTCAAAGAAGCTTAGTGCAGATTGTAGGAGGATTACGCCATTTTTTCTCTAACATTTAAGGGCTACTGAAAATTACGCCTTTTACAATCAATCAACCCAATTGAGGTGGAATTTTATCTTAATGTTCACTGAAAAATGTAATCAATTGCTTCCTTATAATCTTAGGGCAGGGTAGAACAGAAAATTTTGCCAACGGGATTACGAATTAATGATGCAACTAAGGGGATTCGTATTTGATTAATGATTTCTTCGAATTATGTACTTTCGAAATTAAAATCTGAAATGGGTACCAGAGAAATCCTTTCCCTGGAAAGCTGTCAATCCACTTAGATCATATGAAACATTTGAAAGTTGGGTATTTATGAGCTTACTCTTAAAGATTACCGAAATTTTTTGTTCATATTCAATTCAAGCTGCATCTGAGTCGATTTTGTTTAATGTTTCGAATTACTCTTTAGAAAAGTGTCAACTTTTCGGGCCATATATCTAAGGGGATATGACAGCAGTGAGTGGTTGTCAGACCTATAGTGACGTTTGGTTCGGAAATGTGAGAACCAAAAAAGTAACGAAAACGAGCACTAGGAAAATCTAAACCAAAGTCCTTCGGTACAGTTGTAGCAAAATTCAAAATGTAGATATAAGATGAACCATAAATTATATTATATTCCTCTGATCTGACAATCTTAGGGTGCTTGTACAACGGAGCATGGGAGCATGGATGACCATCCATGTGTGCTTAATCTGTGTATTTGTTGTTGTATTTTCAGAAAAAACAATAACAACAACGTGGGCGACCATCCACGCTCCGTTGTGCAAGCGTCCTAAGATAGTTTGGTTACGTGCCTAGGATTAGCATCTATTCGGTATCGAAGTATGTCGTGCGGGAAAATCCCAAGAATAACGGGAAACCTGGCAAATCGCGTACGACGTGAGTTAAAAACTAATAATGTATAGTTAACTAGTGACGATGCTTAAAAGTGGAAACTCTAGAACTTCAATCTGGAGTGTGTGGACACAATCTATCGGTTAAGTCTGAAACGAAAAATTTATAATTAGTCTTGAAACTTTACCGAAATCATTAAAGTTTGGGGCAAAGAAATAAGAGTTAAATAAAAAGTTTAAATAATCCCCGGCACAACAAATTGTGATGAGAAGTGAATACCCTAGAAACATGACTAAGAACCACCTCGCAAATACCAGCTATCATTGAAATCGGTTCATCCGTTCTGGAGCTACTCACAGACAGATAGACAGACAAAGTCTTCAAACTTATAACACCCTTATTTTGCGTCGGAGGTTAAAATTTGAAGTACGTGGAAGCTTCGTGCATCGTTCTTTCAATTTTGTCATTGGTCGCTACCAACAAAAAAGTTCGATTCATCTTTATTATCGCACAATTATTATATTATTTATTATCGAAAACCTCTCTGGGGTTTTCTGATGTTGCCCGCTTATAAATGATGCGGTGGCGAATGAAAGCACTGCCAATAGCTAACTTTTATAGGTTCGTAAAACCCTTAGAACAAAAAACTAAAAAGGTACGGTGGTAAGCTGGAAAAGGCGTACTAAAATTCCAATGCAGGCGTAAAAAACCGGGAGATGTTATTTGAGTACTTTTTCAATTGCCCCTGTTCACAATTTTCTCCCACGCTGTCTTTCAGTTAACCGGCAGTGTAAAGTGTCAGACTTCGTGAACGTAAACAAAGTACGCTGCTGGCAAATTACGTAGGAAAACAATCTGACATCTATCTCACTTTCTCTAATGTATTCTGTCCTGCTATAACCGGCAACACCGCTGTTCTCCGTTCCCCTATTGTAACGCTCACTTTTTTATTTGTTTTAGCCCTTCAATTTAGTTTCCTGTTCTAAGGTAAAACCAACGATTTTCAGCGCGCTATTATTTATTTTTGAATAGAGGCTCTCGGAGTTAAGGTTTGGTGGAAAAAGTAAATAGAACGGTTTTAATATGGTGTTTAAGCATCTTTTTTGAATACCATTGCAAGTTATTCATAGAAGGAATTTTTGTGGTCTTCGCTCGTGGCTCGCATGTCCAAAGTCGGATTTCGAATATTTGAAGAAAAACGACAACGTTCAAATAATCTATTATACCTCTAAATCCTTGAAACCATAATCATGAGTAGGTGCTAACCACTGAACTATTTTTGATGAAACTCTTATAACAAGAGTAAATAAGCTTATTAAGGTTTCACAAAAATAATTCCTTTACTCAAAGCCAGTTTATGGCTTTTTTTTCATTCATCGAAAGGAACTTTACAACAGGTCTTTCAGCCTGCAGTTCATTCTATACAATACCTTCTCAAGATAAATTTAAAATTTGCTTTTGGTTTACGGTAACAATAAAAAAAAGTTTGGGCAGGTTCTATTCATAGACACAGAATTAAGGCCCGAATTACATTCAGAACTGAAAACGGCCAGCGACAGCTTCTCAGCTTTTTTGCACTCAACGTTCTCGTCAACTGATTATTATATTATAGGTTTTATTTTTGTTTTGATCCAACGTTTGTAACGCATAGAACCAATAATGCTAGTTCAGAATAAATTATATACATATGCTCAGAATGTGAAAACAAATCGATTTAAGTACGTCCGTCTGTCCGTCCGTTCGTCCATCCGTCCGATCGTCTGTATACACGATAACTCGAGAACGAATTGAGTTAGAAGGCTGAAATTTGGTATATATTACTTTTGGAAAATTTGCTGATATAAATTCGAAAATGGGGCGGATCCCCCCACTCTTTCAATAGGTCGCCATATTGAATTTTTAGATTATTGGGCATAATTCAAATAGGGAACAACGTATAGCTCTCAAATTTAGTAAGGAGCACTTTTATGAGACGCTTAACCGATAAAATGAAAATAGCTCATATTCCCCCACTTCTTGGTCGGGCCGCCATATTGGATTTTTGGATTATTGTACATAATTCGAAGGGGAATCAACCTATCACTTTGAAATTTTGCATAGGGGGACTCCAAGTTGGAAAAACGAAAATAGGCCAGGTCCCCCATTCCTTGGTTTAGCCGGCATATTAAATTTTTGGATTACTGGACATAATTCAAAAGAAGCAACCTATCACTTTAAAAGCTTGTACAGATGAGTTTTATGAGATTCCAAGTCAGAAAAACAAAAATAAGCTATGTCCTCCACCCCCTGGTCGGACCGCCATATTAAATTTCCAGATTATTGGACAAAATTCGAAAAGGAAACAACCTATCACTCTAAAATTTTTTACAGAAGAGTTTTATGAGATGAATTATATTTATATCACATAGAGTATCAAGTAATCAGCCTAAGGCTGATTATACAGGGTATCCCAGTTAAGGTGACCAAGCGGGCGCCCAGTGATAGGTCTCGAATAGACAAACAAAAAATTGTATGGCAGGGGGGGGGGTTTCTGAGATAACGGGACTTGAAAAATTTTGCTTCGTTTTTACGTTTTGGGCCATATAATTTCCAGTAAACATTTGTTGCGTATAATTGTGGTGTTAGTTTGTAGAGTACATCCTAGGCTTTCCAAAGAGTCCTCATTCACTCCCCTACCCCTTTTCGTTTAGGAGCTATGCATTTTTTCCAGCGAAATTTTGGATTTTTTTTGCCAATTTTTCACACAAATCTTAAATTTTTTCAAAAAAAAGCCCTAATTAACATACATGTTTTTTTCCCATATTTAGAATCCTCATGTGATTCCCTTTAATTTGATATATCACATGTACCTACATATCTCTTACCGTTTTTAAGAAAATCTACCTCTAAACCGCACTGTTTCCAGGCCCATTTCTATGAGCAATAAGAATGGGATTTCCCTTTCGACTTCCCAGTCGAAGAGTCACAGAACGACATGAAGACGACTCCTAAGCACATTCTTAGTCATATTCAGGTCAATGTTCAGCAATGCGGTTAACTGTTATGCACATGCGGTTAATAGGCTCATGCTTACCGTAGTTAGTTCTAGATGCATTAATATGCAAAAGGGGGACGCTCCTCAAGTTGCGATCATTAGCCCTAAAGGACACCCTGTCCCGGGTCGGATATTAGCGTTTTTAAAAAAATTCTATGTCGACAATAAATCATTTCTTTTTTTCTCTTGTGACCGTGCACGTCAAAAACCAAAAATTAAAGGGACGAAAAACTTGTGGTCGCTCCCGATATTGCCCTCCTTGTTCAACCACAGCATGTCTGGTTCTGGTCATAATTAGACCATTCAGAATATTTTAGACGATTTGAATGCGAAGCCCGGATTTTACAAATTTAGAATTCAAACTTTATAGAATTGATAGTATGCAAAGACTTAACGGTAATTTAGAGTTCCACATATCAATGCGATAACACTTCAAGGTTTCTTATCTTATTTATATATTACTTATATACTGATTCTCAAAGAATCTTCTGCTATTAGTTTTTAGAGATTTACCAGGTTCCTATATCAACTTTTTGGGACCTTTTGTTGTCCATAGTATTCTTTTGTATCAGTTTTTGCTGGTACAAAACTTGCCCGTCGCTGGCTCGGCAAACTAATACGCGGGCGATAGTTTCTTTATCAGAGCCGATAGATCAGATTTATCTACAAAAAATAAAAATAACTCATATCGCATTCTCTTCAAGAACACATTGAGTCATTGGCATTGCAACATTTATGCTCAGCTTTTATGGATTCCCAAGAAGACAAAGTCAAAAACACTGCGAACTAAGTAGCTTTTTTTTCATTTCACGTTCTATTTCCGTAAGATCGGAAATATGGATGCAATCCTAAATATCATCTACTCGACAATTTTCTAGTCTCCAATGCCAACTGATAGCAATTAACTAGTGGAAAGCGTTGATGGAACCATGAACACGACATAATTTAGTTTCTATGCTGTGCGATATAAAAAGCGAAGGACGGCGCTCAAATAGAATTCATCAT
>QYTT01094724.1:30902-48129 GCA_006980735.1 Dasypogon diadema
TACAATGTAAATCATTATAATGGGATATTTCTTAGTCTATCCTATCCCTATCATATTGCCAGAGAGGTCGCAAACCCAGCTCTACTCCGCCAGCCACCAGTGTTCGCAGATTGCCTCCATGGCATCCTCCTTGTCCCGGGCCGAGACCCTAGTACTGAAGCGGAAAAGCTCCTGTCTATTCAAGTCTTCTACCTCATAGGCTATTGCCTTATTTCTCGAGCTTCTATGGATATGGTAGATCAGATCCCCCGATCGATCCTGTATCAACCCCTTACTGTCTAAGAAGATAAATGCCTCCGGCGGGATAAAGCCATTTCAGAGCACACTTTCATAGTAAAGGGGCTTCGGGTAGAAAGCACCCGAGATCAGGTTGTTGTCGCTTTCCATTGCCATTGCAGCACGACTGCGATTCAGCTTTATGATGAATTTGTCTATTCTGTTTATTTCAGCCCTGTCGTAGAGGACATCGTTGGCGTAATACCTTATATATTTATATACTCTGATTCGGGTGTTCTGGACATGCCCAAGCATACTCTCAGACATTGTCTTTCGAACACCCTCATCTTCTCCATACAGTCTGGGGAGATGTGAAACCATACGTAGCAGCCATGGGTGAGTATGGGTCTGACCAAAGTTAGGTAGCAGACCATCTTCACTCTCTCAAGGATCGTGCTATAAAATAACCGCTTGGTCATCTGGAACGCATTGTGGGCTCTGGTTAGAGCAGTACCTATATGTTTATTATAATACATATACTGGTCCAAGCAGATCCCCAAATACTTGAACTCGCTCTTTCTTTCCAACGGTTGCCCGTTTACTTCTACTATTCGGAATCTTTTCCAGTTACGCTTGGTATCTCTAGATGCCTTACTTAGAGCCGTCCTAACAAGCAAACGGAGTTATATATCTAAATCCTGGTAAAAGTGCTCCCATCTACAGTTAACTTAAACTTTGAAGGCTGTACCTTTGTATGGTACGGTGCGACAGGTTTTCTACCTGAGCTGGATCATCGCTACGTTTAGTAGGCTGTGGAAACTTTTTTTATGCGCGGATCAAAAAACTTTTACACTAACATTCTAAACACTTATACCTTTCATAAAATGCAAAAAAAAAGAAAATCGACTTTTTCACAAACATTTGGATAAACCTTCCCTTAAGTAGACAAAACTCGAAAAGCCAATGCAATAACAAACCAAGCACTTTAGAGAAACTATTTATCAAACATAAAATATTTATTATATTTATCAAATTAATTTGAAGATAGTTTATTGCTTAGCAAAATATATGCGGAATTTTCATTTATTGTTTTTTAATACTTTCATTATAATAATACAAACAGAAAAAAATGGTTATCTGCTAAACAAGTTTTAAATTCTATTATATACAACCAACCACATTTTACACATTGTTAAATGTAGAAAACAATGCTGTAGGTTCAGTGCAACTTGAGAGGCATTCCTTATTATAAATATACCACAGCCGAACAAATTCTTTATTCATTAACAGATATTAAAATAAATTCATCTATCATATTTTGTTTTTGTCACCTAGTAGGTCATCTCATAGAAATGACATCGCCATAAGGTGAAGGATAATGAAGTCTGAAAAAAGTGGTAATGAAAAATAAAATAATCAGAACCAACCTTATATAAATAGAAAGACCATATATCTTATTCGGGACCTACATAGAAGAGATTTATCGATGATACACTGAGACAAGTTCAAAAATTTAAATAGTGTTCTAAAAATTTCGTGTCAATATAAAAAACTACAATTCCGATGAATTTTTTATGCCCTATAAATTCCTATTTCATCGTTGAATGCAACAAATACAAAATTTATACTTTGCTTTATTTTCACGAAAAAAAATTAAAATCTACATGCTCAATTTTATACCTGGCTTGGAGTTACTTTGATCGCTCCTCATTACTTGCGCAGAAACGTTTCTAGTGATACCAAAACAATGTTCAATTTCGTCATATAAAAGTACATTAGCCTGTTTGGAAGTTATGCTAAATTTTCTGTTTTGGTGTGAGATTGATTACTATGGCCGCTGTTGACCACCGCGATTATTTTGTGTTTTTAAATATAAAATAAACAACTCGATTCTCTCGATCCTTATACCTGTGCTTTCCCAATTTTCCCTTATAAGATCTTGACATTTTGTTTATCTAAAAAAAAATTAAACACTATATAAAAAGATAAAGAAATATTGAATTCAGCTCAAGTCAAGTCGATCCAAAAATTTGGGGTTTAGACCGCAAGCAATCCTTGCGAGTTTTTAGTCTTCATTGACTTTATTGAGGTAAATAAACAAAAGAGACAATAAAAGCACATTTTAAAGTGCAGAAGAAACAACAACACATATTTGCGATTAAGCCTTTAAGCCTGTGTGTGCGAAATCACGGACTGAAATGGCAATTCCACCTCGAGTTGAACGCTCAAGCCTGCCCTGCATGTAACCGTAATACATATTTCTGACTCATATTAAAGTCAAATTTATTTTATTTTATTGACATACAGAATTGTTTTTGTAATGCCTATTTATCTAACTTTTACATATTCTTATTTGAGCAATAATTTCATACGCTACTTTCAGTTGCTTAAAGTTCGTACCTTTCTCTTACAAAACTAACGTTTTCTATGCAATTAATTGTTAGCAATGACCCATTCCTCATTTCTCTACATAATAAACCCCATAAAATACCAGAACATTTCAAAAGATGCATATCACCTATCCACTAAACAGACCAACATGATTAATTTAGCGAATTTTTCAAAAATAGAATGTCTTTCGATGTGTGACAGGCATGTTCACGACATGATACCAAGCAGCGTGGATATTAGCATACAACTGTGAACGAGTCATAAATCGCCCAATAAAAATTTTTTTTTGAAATTCTAATTCAACGCGGACTCATGATAAAGAGCTTTTCAAACTTTTTCATATAAAAAGGGGGAAATTGTAAGAAATTGTCCGCCACGTAGGCGTTACTTAACCCAAAAGAAGATGCTTTCGACAAATCAACACAGATTGTCGTTACACAAGAGTCTTTGTACTAAAGTATTTTTTAAGATGAACGGGCGTAGAAGGCCAAAACCAGATTCGACAGCGACATAATGGCCACAGCCTAGCCCATTGGTCACTTAAAGGTAATTCGTGTATGCGTCCATTAAAACTCGAAAAATACGAAAATATTCCGTATCTCCGTTTTACATACCCGGGAAGAAGAAAAAAATTTAAATCTGAATAAATTACCAATTATTTCGGAGGAACGGCCATTTTTCTTCTCAAATCGGAGACATGACCACATTATCTTAGAAACACGAAAGAAGCCAGCATAAGATCAGCTTCAGTAACAAGAAAACTACACGGCGACGTTGACACCAACAAAATAGTTAACCTAAACGACAAAAATCCATTACGATGCCCCAAAAGAGCTGAGCCCCATATCGAAGTCTTTATAAAGTCCCAAGGTAAGATATGAACACGCTCGATCTGCCAAAGAGTTCTTTAATTGGAGGCTGTATACAGGTGTTGCTAGTGGGCTCAGTGGTCGACCAACGAAGTAATGACAGTAAATCGATTGGTAATAGAGGAAATTTGGCCCCAAAGTGTTGTCTGAAAAATGCTAACAAAGTCATTACGGTCTCACACAACTAATCGATGATTTTTGTTTGAAAGTATCAGTTCAAGAAAATTATCTTTAAGCTCTCACCTTCGGTATCTTTCATCTAATGGCGTTTTTATTTTATTTTCTTTTTTAATGGGCAACTATTTTACGGCGGTAAAATTGCAAATTCGTGACCTTTTTATTATAGTGACCTCCTTGTACAGTTTATGTCGCATTCAGCGATTTATGCAAATTACTAAACACCTGCGTTTACTATCCAGCCGGAGTTCTTTAATTGGATTTGTGGCCCGGAAGCTACTTTTGAACACCAGCACTATAGCAACAGCACTACTCCAATTGCAAGAATTATAATTTAATGGCAGATTTTCGAAGAATTAGGCTACCTATTTCATAACTGAACCTGCTTAATGAATGAATTTCCATGATTAGACAGTATGTCGAAATGCATGACGAAATGCATGCAAATGTATCTTGGCGGACATACTTACAAACAAACAAATTTCTTCTGAAAAGTGCTATGATATACTTTTAATAATGACGTGGTTTATAAAAATAAAATACATGCAAAGCTAAATGAAAAAGTTTATACCGGTTTTACCTATCTAATTACTGGCTGGAAGTTATTGTTCGCCAATGAAACTGATGAAAGCGTAGGTACATACCCAAAAAAAATGTTAAATAAAGTGAGAGAAATTCCCCCAAACACAACATATCAATAATATTTACATGGAGTAGGCCATTCTAAAGGCCTGCACCTGTAATCTCCATAATATAAATAGAAGTGATTAGTATCCATGCTGGAAATTGAAGTGTAGTAAACCCTGGCCAAAGCTCTTAGGAAAATATTTTATTTATCATATTCAAAAGGTATTTTTCGATCACTATGGAAACTCTCGCATTTTTCAGCCAATTCTTAAAAATTAAGAGGCATACGATCCCTATAACTACAGCTCAAGACTCTTATCAACGCACAACTGGTAAAATACCTTCACCTAATATATGATCATCAGTATGGCCTTCGATCCGGACACTCAACTGGCGACTTGATGACGTTCCTTACAGAGCGTTGATTTCATTGTCTCCATAACCTCGGTGAATAGGAGGTTGATGGGTTGGAAATCTCGAAGGCCTTTGACAAAGTCTGGCACTCTGCCCTTTTATCCAAACTTCCAGCATTTGGTCTTAACCCTTCCCTTCTTACCTGTATTTGGAAGTTGCCTTTCTGACCGTTCCATATCTGTTACTTTGGATGGTGTCATCTCTAATGCCTACAATATCAGTTCCGGCGTGCCTCAGGGCTCTGGATTGTCCACCATTCTCTTTCTGCTCTTTGTTAGTAACCTCTTATCTCTTACCTGCAATCCAATGCAGTTTTGAAGATGACAGTACTCTTGACTTCGTATACTCATTGGAATCAGTGACTAACTCCCATGGTAATGTCACGGATAACAATCGAGCACGCATGACTGGATCACGACATTACTAAAATTTTTGTATATGACAGGGCGAATCGCCTCGAGTTTACTGCGTCTATACCACTTACACTTCAAAAGTAACCAAATCAATACCGAATGCAACCATTTCAAAACCACACACAACCAGATCAAAATTCCTTGCAACATTTCCAAAAATGCAACAACTTTTTAAAATTCAATAACAACTATTTCAATTTTTGATAGCAACTATTTCTATATATTAACAACCCTTTCAATGCCAATTACAACTTTTTCAAATACAAAAACAACCCTTTAAAATTCAATTGAAACCATTTCAAAAACAAATATAGCTGTGTAGCAGTATTAGGAATATTGAAAAATAGAACGGACTTCGCATTTTGAACGTCCTAGAAAGCTTAAAATAATTTCATGTTAATATTTTACAATACTTATTCGTAATTATAATATTATTTTTTAAAGAAATAATTAAAGTCCACACGTAAAAAATTGCGTGAGTTTGATGTTTTCCCTTTTTAGGGTTCCGTAGTCAACAGAGAACCCTTATAGTTTCGACATGTCCGTCCGTCTTTCCGCGACATAGCTCGGAGACTCTTAGTAATAGAAAGGTGTAATTTGGCACGTATACACATATTAATCACGCCGACAAAGTGGTGAAATAAAATCTTGAAAAATTTTTTTTGGGTACCTCCCCTACACGTAAAGTCGGGATGGATTTGTTTTCTTCTCGTCTATCCCATGGTGTGGGGTGTCGTTGGATAGGTCGTTCAAAAATATTGCGGGTGTGTGAAAACCATTTTTCGATTTAGGGATCCGTTTGCGAAATATTAAGCTTTAAAGTGATAATTTTCGTTAGAGTCAAGTGTCCCCCCCTGCCGGCTAAACGGTTATTTTTGGATATGTGAAAAAATTCACGGCAGTAGTATATATAACGAAGTTAAAAGGAAAACTATCACAGCTAAGTAGGCTTTATATGTTTACGAGTAATAGTCGACCAACTAGTAAGTGACGAAGTAACAAATCGAGCGGCAGCCGCACTCATTAGCGCCATTCGATTCGATTAGTTGATTTGAGTGGAGTATCGTTTGAAAAACTTAAAATTCAATATACTGGCCCTTGTTTTTTTCAATTTCAGTTAATTATTCCATAAAAGAAAGAAAGAAAAAATACTCTTATTTTGTTATTTAAAGTCGGTTTTAGACATTTTAGATACCCAACTTCCTACCCTCTGATCTTCTCTCACTTTCGAAAGCTTGGCTCTTATCAGCGGAGCGATTGCATCTATTTATACGCACCTAAATATTGTACTTGTTTACGTTTTTTTTATTAAATTGTATGTAGCACCTACTTACGATCTCAGGGTGCTTAATTTCTAGGGGACCCTGCACTGCTCGTGGCCTGACACGCACTTGGCCAATTTTGTTTCGTAGTACATAAGGTTTTCTAGTTGAATTAAAATATTCCTTTATAAAATCAAAATATAACTATGAATAAGTATTGTAAAATTTTAACATGAAATTATTTTGGGCTTTTTAGGTAGCTAATTAAAAGTTCGAGGTCTGTTCTATTTTCCAAATTCCAAATAAATTTCAATTTTATTAATTAATGTTTCACTACATCAAAATGAATTAATACTTTTTTCTCATACCATCGCATCCGATAATTTTCCAATGTTTCGTTGGGACATTAATAATGCATTAATAAGAAATGTCAAACCTTGTTTTATGTTAGATAAAAAAAGAATCATAATATTTGAAAACATTAAATTTTAATCTTTTAAAATTACCAATTTTCTGCTTGGACATTTAGTAGTAGTAGACTTTATCATTATCATTATCATTTATTCAAAAATTTGTTTGCCTAGCCTTACAGTGTACACCACAAAAATTTATAAATGCTAATTTAAGGGCAGCAATGCGGAAGCAGATTAATTTTAAGTATTAAACAGACAACCTAAAAAAAGCATACAAAACTAATAAGATTACTATAAGGCGACAAATGGTCAAAGCGACGCAGACGGAACACAAAACGAACACAACCATTAAAGGCCCTTTGCAACATCATCATGCTACCAACATCTGCGGATGAGTATAAATCGCAAATCGCAATAATTAATACGAGGCATAATTGTGGTGATTATTAAATGCCTTCTTAAATTCAGAGACAAATCACGACAACAAATCCACCATCTTCTAATAATTCCGAAGTTTCTCCCAGCTATTACTTTAATATGGTCACCCAGATTTTTAACCTGCTTCAAAAATAGAATAGCCTCGTCGTTTAGTAAAATTGGGGGCAATATATTGGTATCAATGACATTTTTATAAATAATGATACTCTGACTTTTCTTAGGGTTTAGCACTAAATTGTTGCATTTAGCCCAGGAGTAAATGCGACCAAGACCACCATTCATATCAGAGATGGCACCACAACTTCCAGTTCTAGGGGCTGATATATATAACTGCACGTAGTCGGCGTATTTAATAATGTTACATTTTAACCCCACAAGCTCTAGATTATCTATATACATGCAGAACAGAAGTCGGTCCAAAACTGAACCTTGCGGCATGGCCAGCGACAATCTCATGGAATTCGAGATCTCACTCTTTGTCTGTACACACTGTAGTCGATTATTAATATAATTTTTCAGCAAGGTAATAGACATGGTTTATTCACAATTTTTCAACATACATTTCATACTTAGTTCTAATTTGCCTTTAGATGACCCTATACTATTATAATGCGGCAATTCTAAAACTAGCAAATTTCCGACTACGCTAATGACAACAACAAAGATAAAAGTCTCTTTCGGCAATGACTATATGTCGTCTACCTAGATTGGCCTTCTTTACTTATATTGTAGCATGTCTAAGAGCCTATATTATAGCCTTTGTACTCATTACATAGTAATTGTACACCTTATTCTGCATAGAAGAACTAAAAACCTAACTATAAGTATCGGTAAAGGATTAATTCCTCTTCCCTTACTTTTCCATTCTTTATTATATACTGATTGTCTTGTGAGGTTTACTCATTGAACTTATGCGTCATAAATTGTCGAAATCTCGAGGCAGCTTTGCACTATTCGTATAGGCCCATCCAATCTTTACCATTTAGGTATTCTAGGGTTTCTTCCTGGGTAAGTACTGCCTTGCCAAAGTAGGGTCGCCTAAATTCTCTAAGCGACGAACAAATAGCGAAAAAATGGAACAGGTCTTCTTCTTCTTCCATATTAGACATCAAGCACAAAGTCCTCCATATCAATTCTAGTATATGACCGAGCAATCCTCCTCTGCATTTGAATATGCACCTAATTATTTGTTCTGAATGGTTGTCTCTTCTATATAACCGTGTTCCGAGATCGTACTGTAGGGTAGTGACAAGTTCATGATCAACTCCGTTTTTGAGCAATTGTGTGAAAGACGTCGTGCACAAGATCTGACTTTTTTTGTACTTAGATTAAATGTGTTTTCCGGGACCCATGTTATTAATTTTTTGGAGGTTTTCATTGACTGAGTGCATGTGTACTGCTTTAGTTTTAATGTTGTAAGGCGAGTTATGTTAGTTATTATGGTGATTTTTTTAAAAACACCTTTTTGGTCATAACTGCAAGTCCGGTAATGTCGTATACCAGAAGGTGGATAATATGCTATAATATATTCTGTAGCGTTGATTAAAAGTTATATCACCAATCGATTTCAGTGTATTGGTGTCAAGGACAATTATTCAGCTAGTGCTAAATTGTTGTCTGGTGTTCCTCAGGGTTCAATTCTAGGGCCCCTTTTGTTCTCAATGTATGTTGATGATCTTAGTGCAATTAAGTTGAATTGTAATGTAGTTAAATACGAAAATGGAATGGAGTTCCACATTCCACTCTACAGCGATTGATTTTAAATTCTCTTTAAAATATTTGGGTAGTCATATCAGTTCATGGCGATGGTTCAGCGACTGATTCTTGTTCTTCTTGCGTGCGATACAATCGTGAATCCCGGTCTTTTCAGTATTTTTCAATTAGTATCACATAAATTTTTGTTACTAAACTTGAGTTCGACGCTTTTAGTGATTTGTCCTACTGTTGTTCGAGATCTTTTTCACTACATTTATAATAATTTCTCTTTTTCTTGCGGTCGACATTGAGGAACGACCAGAATGCGGTTTTGAGGTGTTAATATTCGTCTTTTCAAAACTTTTCGCCGCCCATTGCAAAGATGAATGTCGTCTTCCCACAATATTGCCAATTTCCCAAAAACTTTTCCCTTTTTTTTTAAATTCTATAATGCGATTACGCTCGCCTACACCAATTTCTTGCCTTTCCTACTACAAGTCATCTAATGCACCAATAATACCACTCTAATATGTAATTTTCGCATATATTACATTAACTGTACTATTATGGGACTTACTAGTTTAATTAAAAGATGTGAATGAACAAAAATTCTCTTGAAACTAAATTTTTGGGAAATACAATTTTGGAAGTGTACGCAGACTTTTTCTACTGAATTTCCGTGACATTTTTTGCTTTTGTTTTTTTTTCTATATTTTCATTTGCTCGAAATATATTTTGTTAGCATTTCCCAATATCTAAATGTACAAAGGATGTATGGACAATAAATTTCATTACGAAACAAACAACTAGAGTGATTTTATCTGAAATGTAGTTCCAGATCTCTTGGTCTACGCAGACCTTTTCTGGCTATTGTATATAGGACGAGATTCTATGCACAAGCTTGGGAACATGTTTCTATCTCATTCAGTCTATCTTTCGATCTTTAGGGTCAAACTGACCTCCAATCATTTGCTAGTTGCAATACCAATATGATACCATGATACCAATACGTTTATAATAAAACGAATTTGTGGGAATTAGAAATGCGGGCGGCTCTAATTTTTCGAAAACCAGCAGTACAAAGTCTTTTTGAAATAACCCCTAATCACATAAGTAACAACGGAATGAAATTTCGTCAATTTCTTTTTTTCTCATGCAATGTATAATTCCTGACATTTTCATGGCCTTGTCGACCACATGTAGCAGTGATAATGACAATTAACTGTTGCTGCAACTTACAACCGACGAGACAAAATAATTCGCGCAATGACAGGCAAATTGTGATTACTGCCCAACCCAACCCAAACCCAATCCAATTGTACACTTAACTTACTAGACTTGTGCGCACGCACGCGAACGTTATCCGGAGTCCGGAGTAATAATTTCAAGACGTTTTTTATTACGGGCAAATTGAAGAAAAGTAGATAATTGCTGAGCAGCATATCTTGATGATGAATACAATGCTTTGGTTAAAAGAATGGTAATTTCTTAATTCTAGTATGTTTTGAAGGGAAGGAACGCTCATCTGAAAGTGCACCTCTGAAATGCAAGCCTTTAATTCACTAATTAGATTTGATGAAACCAGAGTTACGTTGTTCACCTTGCGAAATATTTATATACCGAACATTAGCAGCTACTCACTCTCAGATGCAGCATCTCTAGTTAAAATTCACATGACTGCGCGCATAAGTGATTCACAACAACACAATTTCAATAAGAAGATTTACATTTAAGGTGCCATTCTCTCTGACGACCACAAAAGATTTCAATGTTAAAATTCGCAAATTGTATGTGTCGTACCACGATCAATAACACAATATTATTAATAACCCAAGTCATGAAGAAATCATGCTAATCAAGATTTTGTACGCTTTTATACTTTTGACCATTCACATTTTAAAATCGGAAGATGTTTGCCTCGCATTTAAGACAATAAAAAATATTTATATTAAAATTTTTGATTTCAAGTCAAAAAACGAAAAGTAAAAGTTGTATAAATATCTAACGATTGTGATTTTAATCACCATGCGGATGCCAATAATAAAGCACTTACGTCAGTGCTCGGTTTAATACCATTGCGAAAGATTCCTCTAATAGCCAACGACCTGGTTACCCTGCTGTATAAATTTCTGCTGAGGTATAAAGATCTACATGCATGAACCAGTGTCTCTGTGTTTCTTTTTTTTTCAAGTATAATTATAAAAACTGATATTCAAAAATTGCTCGTTTCCCGAAAATATAGATAATTCACTGTGCTTCATATAGTGAGCGGACGAAGACGGGTCTTCATAAAAATTTCATTTGAATTTCTAATATTACGCTGTAGCCTTGGTATAATGGCGCTGTATAAAGAAGATTCGTCGTTGCGAATTTAGTTATTAAGGAAAATGCGGTATTTATTTATTAGGTAAATTGCGACTATAATTAAAAATTCAATACTGATGACAGTCACATTGTGAATTGATACACTCTCCCATTAAATGCTACAAAAGAATTCAATAAGCATAAAAAAAATTTAAATAAACCAGAGATGAAGTCTCAGTTCATTGCTTTTAGGCAAACCCGTTTTGTAGCTTTCTATAAATGGGAATATCCACTTCTACCGATAAACATCCGAAATTTTTGTCTAATTCCACGTAGAAAAAAAAATCTGTGTGAATTGTACATCTCACAGCAATTTGAAATATATATTACGTAGGGAAGGGTTTAATTGTTTTGCTACAATTCTGGATAACATGCAATAAAACTGTGAAATAAAGATATTCACTATTTATTTTACAAAAGCAGCCAAATTGTCTGAATAATGAGTATATAATTCAATTATTTAGGTTGTGTTACTGTTTCACTTTATATATATTCAAAGCGTTAAAACACTTGAAACAAGAAATATTTCAATGTTTTAAACTTCAATTTTACAAAAATTTACACTTGATATTAATTGAACGAAAAAACAGGAATTTTGTTTGACGTTAAATTAACAAGGAAAGAAGTTATAATTGGTTTAAACCAATTATGTCATACCCTGGACGTAGAGAAGAAAAGGACATAATACGTTTGTATTAACTGTCCGCGGCCATTTGTTCTTGCATACTCGCAGCTGACCTTCAAATCTGCAGGCAGTCCTACTATCCACAACCTGTCGACGCACCATTAGCTTTAATTTGCCATTTCGTGAATATTTCGTTGACCTGTAGTAAACCCTGTACACCATATTTGACTCGCCATTTTGAAATCAGCGACCTCCAAAAGCCTATATGGACTTATTTTGATAATCAACGAGGAACTCTTGAAAAAGTTAACATTTACGACCGCCATATTTGATCCGCCATGTTAAATTCGTAATCATCAGCCCCAAAAATCTATCTCCGTCATTTTCCAACATTTCATTGACGTTTAGAAAATCTTGCTCGCCATATTGGGTCCTCCATTTCGAATTTAAGAAATCCAACTCTGGATTCGCAATCAACGACCTCGAAAACCTTTATATACATATTTTCTTCACGATCGCAAAAACGTTTGGAAAATTTTACATTTACGGTTTTAAAAAATAAAACTTTCATATGGCAGCCCTCAGTTGGCTAATTTGGTTAATTTTCTGCCAGGATATTTAGATTTTACTGAAGTACTTGCGTACCGAATTTTATCCATCTACTTCGAAGGGTTTTCGTTTTAGAAGGAAAATTTCGATTTTTTATTTGATATAGCTGAAAGTTTAATATGGCAACCCTATGAAGGCGTTATCCAAATTGGCCCATTTACGAACATAATCTTTCTATTTTAATAAAGTATCCATGTACCAAATTTCAAATCTCTATTTTAAGGCGTTCTTGAGGTAACTCGTGGACAGGCAGACAGACGGACATCTATTAAGCGATTTTTTTTCTTCTCCCATTAATGGCATTTTAGCTTATTTCTGTGTATTATGAATATTTCGATGCGTTACAAACGTTTGCTCAAAGCTATAATACCCTACATCTAGGGTATAAAAAGGGATTGATATAATAAAGTTCAAGGTACAGTAAAACCTGTCTAAAGTGACCAGCTCAGGGACCGTACAAAAGTGGTCACTGTAGCCAGGTGGTCATATTAGTAATAACTACACATAGAAGTGCAAACGACAAAAGAATGAGAGAAAAACTTTCACTGGCTGCAGTCAAGGGCACCGAAGGTTTTTCCTCATTCTACAGCTCTTTTCAGTCAAAATCCATAACGGTGTTGGTTTTATGTGTTAATACTATATAACGTCAATGCACGAAAAACTGAACTGTTGCAAATTGTACTTGTGTTCGTGACAATCATATAAAAAGAGCTTTCCAATTTCAATCTAGGAATAACACATGCTTAAGTGAGATAAATACAGTGGCTCTCAATATTATTCGCACAATTTGTGATATTTTTTTTGTGGCAAATTGTACAAGTAATTTTGAAAGGCACTGTATACTGGTCACTTTAGCAGTTCTTTTTGGAGGGAAATGGATTTTTCAGTGTGGTCAATGGTCAAGATATGCGAGTGGTCAGATTACAGAGAAATGTTGTTTGGGAAAATCTGTAATCTTACCAAATCTGCCAAAAAGTGGTCACTGTATTCAGGTGGTCAGATTCTGAAGGTGGTCACTTTGACAGGTTATACTGTATAACTTAATTTTTCATCAAACCTGCATTGTTTATTTTAATCAAGTGGGATGAGACTTTTAGAAACGTTCAAATCTATAACTGTGTTCTATTAGGTATCTGTCTCATCTTGAGGAATGCTGGTTGAATTCTGTCGGATCTCTTCCAGCTTTAGATGCTCCAACAGAGTTTTTTCAATTATGAACCATCTTTGGACATCAGAAAAGCCAAAGATAGAGCCAGATACTTTAAAATATCTTTTAATAACTTCCCATAAATTGCTCATGATTAACAATTGCAGACATTTTCAAAAGAATCCACTCTATAGAAAAGTTTTCAAAATACGAGTAGGTAGGTACTATGAATCTTGTGCATTTCGCTTACTTATTTTCTAGTTAGAAATGCTGTCCAAGATTTTTGGTGTTGTGTAAACGTGTAATGATATAATTATGGAAACTTTTCGTTTTTTTTAGATATAATATTTGAAATTTAAGTTCTTGTCTTGCGTCCTCTATTTTTTTTGGAAAAAAACAGCCACCGCAGCTATGAAGTACTGGTAATCATACAATGCGTTTTCTCTTCATTTGGGTATATTCTTAAATAAAAAACCTACCGCTTAGGCAGAAGGACATTTCAAGATTCTATCACATGCCCGTAGGGAACCCATTCTTTGGAACTATTTTAAAAGTTCTGCTTATCAAACCAATCTTAGAAAATTACTTTTGAACTTTTAATTTGCAATGTAAGCAATATACCACTTAGCAACACCTAGACGCATTTTAAAGGAAAATTGCAGTACGCAGTGTCTTTTGAATAGACGGCCCAAGCATGAATAAATAACCAACTATCCTCTTCAGAGGATATTTTTTTTTTGCAAAGGGGCAGGACCGTGATGGCTCTTCGAACGGAGGGCAAAGTCCATTAACCATCCAGCCGAAAATAAAGGTAAAGGGAGAGATTGAGTGCTATTGGGGGTCTAGTCAGCCAGTCGACTTGGCGAAATCCTAGATACATTCCTACCCATTCCTACGCATCAAGAAAGCGGCGTCCATTTTGTCGGGAATGACATTTATTTAAGCGGCCGATTCTATGTTGGCGTGCCTTCAATAAGCTATGGTTATCCTCATTCTCATTGGGTATTGAGTTGACGGTATTGTTCTTCCAGCCAGTGATACACTACATATCCACTAATCAAGAATAAAAAATCTTTTGATACTTGTGCACATTAGCAATCCACACAATAATTCAAGAAACCCATGAAATTTAAATTTGTTAAATCAATTTCGCAAGTGGGCAAACCCTTTACTACAGCGCTAACTTATTATGCCTGCAGTATTTTTATATAATATTAGTTTTTCTATCCTTAAACGGAAGCTTTCCTGTTCCACAAAATTATTCAATACAGATTTGAAGGTCAGCTGCGGATATGTTTGACTAAGGGGGGATCCCGGTATAGAAAAATTATTTTGATGATTTTTTTTACTTTTGCTTAAAACACTCCTTAACATGTGTGGAATACGATAATACCTTACTTTCCCCGAAATTCGAGCCACAAGTTTACCTACCGAGTCTTTTTCGGAGCAGGTAGCGCGCAGTCGATACTCGGGTCCACTTTGCGACACATTAGCCGCGTTTTTTGGCAACAGAGTACAGAGTTGTCATACATTAACTATGTTAAATTAACTCGGTTACTATACCGAGTTAAAAAGCTCACTGTGTTATTTAAGTCTTCTACGAGAAAATAGATGGCTTTTGTGTTTAAAAGTCAATTGTGTACATCATAGCAATCCGAAATGTTTAAACGCGTTCTCCCAACAATCGACAAGAAAGATTATTCAAAAAGTAATGAATGGATTGACTTGAAACCTAATATACTCTTAAAGAATATGATTATCTTCTATTTGAATGTCAAATTATTTTAAAAGAAAAGTCCAAAAAATTTTTATAACTCTTTCAATCGCCTTTTTTGTGTGAAAAATCGCAACTTTTTGTGCAATTTACAATAAAAATGCTAATTTTTAATTTTTAACAATTTTCCTTCTATTCATATAGAAACTATGTACAAGTAGATTAAAGAAAAAATTAGAGGTCTCAAATTAAGCCACTTTTGCGATCTCGAGAGTGTACGCCAATCACATACTTCAGGCTGAAGGTTTCTCAGCGAATGTTCTTTATATTTTTTCTAAATAAATTTTTTGACATAAAAAAAATTCTTTTGTAATCGTTAAGAGTAGTACTAATATGGTGAAAAGTTTTGTAATGATTGCATGTGTACATTTTACGTAAAAAAAAATTAAAAAACAGTGTTTTTTCCATGCGCTGAACAAGGATCCAAACTTAAGTAACCTCAGACAATTCACTACATACTCATTACTTTCGTTTTTGCCTACATATAAATTGGTCTGAACCTATTATATCTTCTTTTCTTGTTTCTAATTGTAAATAAGTGAATTAGGCAACCAAAAGCATACGGTTAGTTCAAATACTGCCAAGCAAAGGGGTTAGGGACTCTTCTACGAGACGGTTTCCTAACCCACAGATTTTCCAACTTTGTATGGACGAATTGAAGAGGCGGACATTTCCTACGATGCGGATAGAATATATACAGAACTTTTATGCAGAGCAGATATGGAATTTCCGAACAAATTATGCGTGCTGATAACTCAATCCTTGGATGTGCATTGACGCCTGTTGGAAGAATCCTTCGATAGTACGGGGACTGGAAGAGAAAGATAATGAAAACTGGCGTAGTCTTGTCGTTGGACATTACATTCGGGATCTTCTTATCTTGGGAATTTTCTCATATTGTGGGAGAGCTCTCACTTGTCGCTCGGAAATTTTAACTGGGACACCTTGTACAACTTGTGTTAGACAAAATGGCTTGAAAAACCGCGTAAAAGTAAATCGCCTGAAAAAAGCCAACGTAAAAAGAGATCTAGGTGTACATGGCTCACTTTTACTGGCCTACCAAAGTGATCTTAGAATTTCAAATCACTACATTTTCCTGCAATTTGCTTTAGAACTCATAAAGTAAATATAAATTGATTTATATATTTACTTCTCATACAACGCCAGTGAATTTATTTGGAATTATATTATGACAAATTGTCCCCTAACGAGTTACAGCCCCTCAGAGATTTTTCGACTTTGAATGTTTCCAAATGGAAATGATTGCTCATAACTATCACCCTGTGGATTCTCATTATTTGTGGTTTAGTTGAAATTTATCATAAGTATCTTTCTTTTGGTGCCTTACTTGTTGTTATCAACGAACTATTCTTGGAAATATTATCAAAATGAATGGATTATTTTGGATTTTTTGCACAGAATTTTTAAAAATAAAGCCATTTATTTCAAAAAATTTGTTCCACCGAATTTAATTTTATAATTATTTATCAATGCCCCTGATGTCGCCTTTTTCCCGAAAAAATCTGTAGCCAGCTACCTGCAACGGTTTTCCAACGAAAGGTAATAAAGTGTATTTAGGATGGACCCAATTGCTGGGTCACCGTTGCGAGGTAAGCGAACGTATTATGCTTAATTCAATAGTTATTTCCAGTGCTTTTAATTTTTTAATTAATAACTGGTATTTAAGAAATGTTTTAGAACTATTTTACTATTTTTATTATGATTTCTTACAAGTTTAAAGGTGTATTAAAGACTAAATTAATTCAGTATTTTTGATATTCTACAATTACGAG
>QYTT01094727.1:0-12304 GCA_006980735.1 Dasypogon diadema
TGAAACGGTCGTACCCAATAATGTAATTAGCCAGCCTTGTATTTATGAAACTCCTCAGGGTCCGCAGGTTATATTAACTCAAAGTATTCCTCTAAGCCATATTCAAAATCAGGGAGCGGGCGCAAGTACCCTGGGCATTATCGAAGGACAACAATCTTCTGTTGGGAATTCTTTTAATAATTGGAATAATCAGGAAGTAAGGCCAACTTTTTCCTCTTCTGGTAGTAAGCAAATTAATCCTACGACTTATATTCCTGAAGTACGACCAATTGCTTCTACTACATACACTCCTGCTCTTAGTAATACACCTCCTTGGCCAAGTGAAATCTTCATAGCTACAACAATGCCAACAACAACAACAACATCAACTACACCGACATCAACAACATTAACAAAATCACCAATATTTGATTATCCTATCTGGGAACAGTGGACTGAGGATTCTATCGAAAATTATGTAACTACTTCCACTACTCCACATTATATTAATTCGAGAAAGCAGCAATCTACAACGCCGACGACAACAACATACAAATATTCCGAATTAATTTCGGGTACCGCGGACTCTTTACCTGCGAATGAACATATATCAGCTATTAATGATAATCCAGTTCTAGACACTTGGATGAAAGAAGCTCTATTAAGTAAAGCAAGTACTCCTAAAGCAGCCACTTTAAATGTTAGCACTCGCGAAATCCCGACAACGACCAAGTCTCCAATACTTGATAATCCAGTCCTGGACCCTTGGATGAAGGAGGCACTTATGGTTCCATCAGCACACACCACCAGCTCAAGAAAAAATGAACCGAAAAGTGAAACTTCTTCCTCCAATTTTCATAATCCGGCCTCTGATCCGTGGATGCAGGAAACTTTATTGACTAGTCCAAGTACCCACAAAATGAGTGCACTGAAAAATCTTCCTTCCAATCCTGTTATGGATGTTAATGCACCTCCTCTTGACGACAATCCTGTTTTAGATACTTGGATGAAAGAGGCTCTGGCAATTACTGTAACCGAACAGGAAAGCAACACAAGTCGAATAACGAAGGATATCGAAGAGCATCCAGTTAACTTCCCAGCTACAAAGTTGCCTGGAAAGACCGTAACTACAACAAATTCACCAATACTTGAGAATCCTGTTTTGGATCCTTGGATGAAGGATGCCCTTTTGAAGACTTCAAATTCTGACGGAAGTGGTGTAAATTCTATCGTCAATCCGGTTCCGTCTACTAAACAATTACAGGAGCGAGAGCAAACTTCACATGGAAATTCGAGGTCAGAACAAGCTCAAGTTCCTTCAGTTACATCAAAATTACCAAATCAACCCAACAAGTCTGTTTTAGATCCTTGGATGCAACAAGTTTTAGAAGAAGTTGACAGGACAACTACTACCACCACCACTGTACGATCAGCACCCATTAATTCAGGCTTAAATCCATTGATAACAGGTGGTCGCTTGATAGTTTCGAATAGTAGCAACCCATTTACTACTGACAACATGGCTGAGAGTCCCTGGAAAAGAGAGTCCCCTTTATCTACAACGATTAATGGACCAGGGAGTATTCAAAGCATAGATGTTGAAGAACAATTACAACCGGCAGCTCTTGGAGTTGGTGCAATTCTTACTGCATCCCCCAGTAAAAATAGCAGGTGGTGGTGCTATTCTTTATGTACATTTTGCTTTCTTACTTTTTGCGCTCTTTCTTCATTCATGTAGTTATTATCCTGATTATAATGAGATTTCTCGTTCCACGGGGAACAGCGGAAAATTCCCAGATCCAGGAACTACCAGACCAGATACAAGCAGATTTGGAGCGGAAGCAGAAAGAGGTAATTGGTTCAGTCGTATTTAAATGTAGAAAGTGGACAAATGTGAAAATATTTTATTTGTAATAATGCTTGGCATTTGAACATTATCCAAAAAATTATTTGGAAAAGATCTGTCGGCAAGCAAGCAAATGCGCCATGGCACACTTTTAATTTTTATATTTATCACAGTTTTAATTATTATAAAATTATCGTTTTATTAGTGAGATTAATTTTGTAAACTATTTAGTTGTGTATTTATGAAAATATTTTCTACATTTGTCCTTTTTGCAGCTTGTGCACGGTATAAACAAATTAAGGTGGACACTCTGCCTTCGTTGACATTCCATATTCTTGGTGGCAGTAATACATCACTTGGGGAGTTCCCTCACATGGTATGATATAATAATTACTAACAAAGAAGACACGTTCATCTCTTCGTATTTATAGGCTGCTCTTGGTTATCCATCACAAGCAGCAGGACGAAATATAGATTGGAATTGTGGAGGAACCTTAATCTCTGAGAACTTTGTCATGACTGCTGCGCATTGCATTACTAGTGAAGGTCCAACAATGATAAGACTAGGAAAAATTACTATTGATTCAAATCTAGATCAAGCTGATCCAGTGGATGCTGGGATTACAGTAAGTGGTTGAAAGTTGATGTCGCTACTTGAAAATTAAAATCTTATAAGCGACATAAGTGAAATAATATTTTAATTTTCAAATATCGGTGTTATAATATTACTTGTGTAGGTTTTGTCAGTTTTTGATGTTATGAAAGATGGCCGTATTAGCTTTTATGTTTAATCACCATTTCTTATTTGATCTTCGTTTAAAATCTTCGCTACTTCTTAACAACCTTTCCGGAGTTAATTTTTTTTTAAACTTTTCAAAACATGCATTCTCACACAGTATTTTCATTCAGCTCAGCCATGTGGTTCAGACATATCCGGCGAAATCGTCTCTGAACTGATCGGCACTTGTGGTGCTTATAGGAAGAGTACTACTTCTCTTAGGAAGAAATCTTCCATTTCACATCGGCTTTTGTACTAAAGTACTAGTTTTTTCTGAATAAAAATGCGACAGGTAATGGATATCTACTGTTATTGTAATGCATGATGCGAAAGCATACGATATACATAGTACTTAAGCGGCATAGAGCAAGATAATTAAACGACACATATTTTTTTTTAATTTTTCTTGGTGTGTTGGTTTTGATGTGCAAGCTGTCGCCGGGTAGCGAGCCTCGGTGTCGGCGATTTCACTGTCCCCTCGCCGAATACACTTCAAGGATTTGAATTAAAAAGTCGTCGTTCAATTATAACGCACTTTATTCCTATATATAATACTAATACTAATCTATCTAACAAACTTTAGCTTCCTTGACGAGGGGACCACTACGAGAAAAACGAGCGCCGGAGACTGACTGACTGACTAGACTGACTAGACGAAACTTGAGGCTTGATGGAGATGCGATTTATTTTGGGGTTACCAATGCATAATGTTTGCAATGTCGTTTTGGTTGCAAGGGCTGCTACAGGTGCTTGAGGGCCCTAATGAATTTTCCAAGAAGGTCGAAGGCCGTTCAAATCGAAATGAATTGAAGGTCCGGAAGAATCCACTCGGAACTTCGAATATATAGACGTGTATTTAATATTTAGTGAATACTTTTTGATCTCAAGGATACAAACCATAGTTTTCAAGTGAACACTCGGGCCAAATGTTTGGATTTTTTAATTCTACTCCGTTTTCACCAAGTTCTTTTCGTGGTTGAACTTATTGTCCAATGTTATTTTTATCATATCGTTCGAAAAATATCTGAATAGTCCTTGGGTCTTTTTTCGTCCATCTGCCAAGAGTTTCTTATCTGGTCTATGTTGGAGTATAATAGGTTATCCTTGGGTAGCCCGTGGCAGTCATTCTCCTACTCATCAAGGCTGGAGAGTCGCTGTGCTCTGCCATCTCTGTGTCCTCAGCGCACAGTCTGTAGGAATCGTCTTGTAGGATCCCCATCCTTTTGAGGTGATATCCAGACCTGGTGTTCCTCGTTCCATAATTATATCGGCGGTAGTGGACATGAACTTGCCCCTTGTCACCAACGCTACGTCATCTGCGTAGCCAATGACGTGAACGCCCTTCCCTTAACTGTTGAGAGTAAGAAGGGCACTGAGATATTCCACAGAAAAGGAGGACACCCTCGTCCATCCTATTCCCCTTACATTTGCGTAACGGAGGCCTGGAGATTTGAAGGACGCGTAGCCTTCTATGACCTTCTTCACTGCCTTCAAAAACACCATTTCGGTCTAATGCATGGTTCAAGATCGATTCGAAGACATAGCTTCCTGCTGTTCGTCTCCTCAAATGTCTCGTACTTACCCGGGCGGGTTATTCACGAATGCATTTTGTTTGCAGAGCCTTGCCAGGATTTTGTCCTTATTCGCTGGCGGAGAGGGATTCGGCCAATCACCCTCTGCATGTCTCTAAGGACGTGCACGTGATCCGTGCTGAGGCCGGCTTAGCCTTTGCAGCTTCTTTCTTACCTTGAATATACATTTTGGGGCGGTTGTCTGTTTTCTTTTCCACAGCCTTCTCCCTCATCGATATCTTCGACCGCCTCCGCCTTCGACTATCCTCTTGGCACCTCTCGGCGCCGCATTGTCCACTTTATCTTAAATGTCAGATGGCGTTGTCTAGGTCAAATCGTTTCAAAGCGTTGTCATTAAGATGCTTAGTTGCATCTCTTCGATTTCTTTGGAACTACTGATTTCTCTGTATTTACCCATCTCCTTGGCGTCAGGTTTGGCAATAAATGGCCCCACTCTAGAACCGATGGGACCAGCCTCCGCAAAGGGTGAATTTCTCTGGTTAGCCGATTTATTACCTGAGGTACACAAATCGTTTTTTCCCTTCAATGCCACAATTTGTGTATCTGTCTCGATCTGATCTTTCAGTGATAACCTTTTCCGCATAAGAGATCCTAACAGCAGTTCTCAGTACCTATGTTACAGAATCTTTACCTCCAACATATCTTACCCCTGGGGTAGATACGCCAAAGGAGTTGTCCAACGTTATTTATACAGTCCTCATTCCACACGTCCTGAAGATACACTGGTACCTAAATCGCGTCGGCCAACGGAAAATGTCAGTATGTTGAGGACTATTTATATATTATCTTTGCAACACGCACAGCACAACACAGTTTTAGTGGTGCATAGTAGTTAAAATAACTTAACGCTGGTGTACCGCAAGGTACTAATCTTTCTCCGCTTCTCCTTTTCGTTCAAGAAACGACAATCTCTTTTACTTTATTTCAATCGTTGATTTCGTGTACTCGTTTTAATGAGTAATGTATTCATGTGGATATACTACTGGCCCTCATTATTTAATTATCAAATGAAGACATTTCGAATATACTCACTTGAGAGAGATGGTGTTGAATATTTTGCAATATTTCAGTGTGCACAGTCGCCAAACATTTCTTGTATTTTTGTAAAACATGGCATTGAAAATAATTAAAAATTCCCATTTTATTATAACTTGTTAAATAGATATTTTTGATCTTTACAGGAAATAATCTTACACCCCAGATACACTACATCAAGACAATATGATGATATTGCGTTAATTAAGCTAAATCGGACTCTTGAATTCACAGAATACGTGCACCCGGCATGCTTAAATACTGACCGAAATGATCTGCCCCCCGATTCAAATGTAGTGGTAACTGGATGGGGCACAATTGCAGTGAGATGTATGTTTGCTCTTCTTTCTTTTACATACGAGTTTTCTTCATTTTAACAATATTTTTCAGCTAACATCAAGTCTAGTATACTTTTGAAAGCCAATTTAACAACTGTTGACCTGATGAGATGTAATCAATCACACAATGAATACTCACGCAGTCGAAAACTACCCCAAGGATTAAATGAAGGACATCTTTGTGCTTATGATCCAGGACTAGTAAGAGATACTTGTGAGGGTGATTCTGGTGGTCCACTACAAGTCAAGGATCAAAGTGGAATATACATTATTTATGGAGTAACTTCGTTTGGCGTTAGTTGTGCCTCAATGATTCCAGCCGTTTACGCCAGAGTATCATATTATATGGATTGGATTGAGTCGATAGTTTGGCCCTAAAAATACTATTAGATGAATGAGAATGATGTGTGCTCACAAACGATAATAAATTGGATAAAAGTAAATTACACATAATTTTTTTTTGAATATTTAGATAATTATTTTTAGATTTATGAAATTAATATTGTTCATGGTTTTTCTTGTATTGTGTAAAAAATTTTCGAAATAGCAACTAATGACTTAATAGATAGATATCTAAATTACTTTCAGTTCCTGATATTACTAAGTCACTTTCTGGTTGAACTCACAATATCTAATGTGGACACAGATAAATAATTGTGAAAACGAAGTAGGTTTTGAAATATCGGAAATTAAATTCAGGTTCAGTAAATGAGATTTTGTATTTGGAATGCAAAGAACAACTGTAAGGAGAGCATTAATATCTGGAAGTTTTTTTTTGGAGAGGTACGTGTTGGGGTTTATAAGGACGTGTTGCGGTCAGTGCTTTGACGAATTAACCATATATGTATATGTTCCTTGAATACGTCATAATACATTCTTTGGTATCAGTTTAGATTTTTGTAATTTATTCGTTAACTTAGAATTTCATAAAATACTAATGTTTGAGGATGTTAAAATAAATACAAAATTCCAATTAGAGGAGCTTAAGGAAGAAAATCATAACAGCGGAGTAGAGGTTGGATCTGGCGCTTGATTAAATTATATTAGATTGAGATTAAGGGTGTGCAGGTTCTTTAGTCTTGCATTCACTACCGACTTGAAGAGATCTATTGTGAATCATCGTCTATCGAATTATTCCAGGTTTAAGCTGTTCCTAGGATATTTGGGCAGGCGAAAGAGGTCTATACTAGCTCCCCAAGGTCTCTCCTAGGCGTAAGAACAGGACGTGGTCAGATGTTTCTGGTGCTTCTGAGCAGAAGTGAAACATTTCTGTCTCGGTTTTCCCATTTTCTTAACGTGATACCTTAAAGGATAATGACAAAAGAAGAGTCCTACAATGATACACAGTTATGGTTTCTTAAGAATAATGAACTTGATTGTTTTGTCATTTGAAATGTTAATAGATCTTTTCGCTTGATCCAGTCCCTAAATTCCATTCCAGTAAAGAGAGTGTTGTGTTTTCTCCCAGCCCTTAAGAGCCTAATTGAGGTAAAATTTTGGGAGAACACAAGAACGCATAAAGGGCATTGACATTCCTCGTTTGGCCAGACCATCTGTAATTTCATTGTCTTCATGGTCCTCATGTTCCAGCAGCCACATAAGATTAATTCTGTTATTATTAATATGCTATATTGGAGCATTCCTTAAAAGCCATCCTTTTAGCCTGAAATATAATAGGCAAGGAACACAAGACTTTTGAATTACGACATCTGAGACAATGTATACCAAGTACGACTCCCTTTTCGGTCTTAGACCCATCGATCCTTCGGTTGCAAGTGTATCGAATGCTGCGGTCACTGGACCTAGATTTATCTCATTAACAATTCCAAGGCGGTCAACGATGTCGTTCACTTTATATCTCTGCTTCTTTAAAATATGAGGTTCAGTGGGACAAGTGCTCATATGTAGTCCCGGGAATATTTTTTTTCTTAACCTTCTAACTACCATACGAGCGCTGCATATGTGACCATAGATCTGATTACAGTGATATACAGCCAATGTACATCATTTGTATTTTCAGTTCCTAAGCTCTGTCTGTGAAGTAATGACATATATGTAGAGAGGTCGTGATGTTTTTAGTTACAATACAAGGCAAAACTTTATAAAATTAAGCATCATCATCAAAGGCTGTGGCGACTATCAAAAACTCTTAAAAGTCTCCATGAGTATGTCTCTACAGATTTTTTGTGGTTCCAAGCATATTTTCGGCAGTCAGAGGCATTAACGCCTATTGTGTATGGTATTTATCACGTTTTCAGGTACATTCAACGTTCCACCCACGGCATTTTCATGCAATATACGTGACACAGATTGCTTTGTCTTGACCCCATATTTTATGAAATTGACTACATTAAGAGCATCAAAAATGATACTAACATTTGGTGTATTTCCCGCATTCATTCATTTATTTACCATTCCTGTACTAGATTCCATCGTAAATGGAATATACGACGCTACGTCCAAATACTTTAACGGCTCCCTTACGTTATGTTGTTAATATAAACGCTTCCTGGTCATATATTACAGCAAACATAAATATTACTCATTATATGATCTTCTGAAATTTACTCACCTTAAGAGGGCCCTGACCGAAATGGAAGTTCCCGTGTGAAGTATACGTCCATAAATCTCTAGGAAGATCGTTAATAGGGTCATTTTTCGAAACATTTGAGTTATTCTGCACGTCGAACGTTCCAGTCACCAGTTGCTTTCCGTTCCATTCATTGAGTTGGAGTCCCATATTGGGAGTAGAGTCATCAAACTTTATCGTCATTTTGGTGATATCAACAGGATTATCCCCCATGAAGTTGAAATTGTCAACTTATCCAGTTTGTTGGGATTTTTTGTGGTTAGGAATGTTATTGAGAGAGCATCACCTTTACTCAGTTTATCAAGAAACATTATTTCTGATTGGATCATCGTTGTAGTTCCTCCAGCAACATAAAATTTTCTGAGGTAGATATATTTAACCATTGATCATATTTTGTGCTCACACTGATACAAGTCTAGAATGTCGGATGTACACTACGAGATAAATAAAGAAAAGATAATCAATATGGCGAGTTGGCTGAGAATTCCAAGAAAACAGGTTGCAGTCAATTGTCACGTAGTCTAATGGCTAATTATGTATTTATGTGTTCACAAAAGGTTCAAGGATAGACATGACTCCTGTCTGGGAATATGAAGGAAAATATTGCCACAAATCCATAGAGTGCGTAGAAGAATATTAATAAGCCGTAAGCACATTGAAAAGTAAAAAATCTCATATATGAACTTATTTCTGGAAAATATCGGAGTTGTTTGAAGTGATCTAGGGGAAGGATTTCGCCAGGATATCAGAAGAATGATACCAGGTACGCGCTTCGCTTTCTTAGGAAGATGCCTGAATTTTGGAAACCTTAGAAATCAAAAACAAAAATAAGCCGGGAGGCATTCATATTTCTGAATAAGGGACGTATATTGCTTTCAGGCTTTTATCCGAGCAAATCGGGGTCGATACACTGGACTGGAGTGAAGACCTGTCTGTCATCAGGTGGGGCACTTTGTCCCAAAATGCCCCAAGAGGAAAAACTAAGAAGGTGGTTGAGGTCACTGCAAAGGAGGCTTTTGTTGCGGTAGTTGCTCCCCAGACAGTAGAATCAACCGAGTTTGTGCTGGTCCTCGAGGAGTCCCCCCATAGCGAATGTGTCTTAAAATAGCTATAAAATCCTCCAAGAAGCCGTAAATAATCTACTTTGAGCAGATGACTCGGGAGGTGCAGGGGATCTATCTTGGAGCAGCTTCATTACATAAGAAGAAGAGCGGAAACAAGATTCTCACCGTCGTTCTCGGGCAGCAGCTTTACGATCCTTGACAAATCCTGCCACATTCCTTCTGTCCTTCAGAGGTCGTCCGAGAAAAGCCAAAATTGCAATAAGGCCGCGAGGCATGACCGCCTCTATAGAAAAATAGTTAAGTTATTCCAGGAGAATAATTCGTCATGATTTCATGTTTGAATCGCTTTGTAAAATTGTCAGTATTAATACCAGGGGCTTAGGGCATCCACGCACCTACACGAAATAGTTGAACACCTAAAACAAGGCGGTGCAGACAAAACATTTCTTTATGCGATCAACTGGAGCGAAACACGCATCTATACAAGAATATGCAATGTTCGCATCACCTCTCCGCACTTTGCAGAAGTTCCGGCATAACGACCATCATATCAAACACGTCTATGTTGTCTTCTCATGGCATACGCCTAGTATTCAACTATTATTTGAACTTCATTCTAAACGACAAATTGTTCAAGGTAGTCAACGTGTACATAGTTCATGACAATGACACTGCGGAATCGGTCGTGCCGTAACCTCATGGACGGTTATCTCGGTTGTTCGCCGTTTTGCTGTAGGGACGGGCAATAAGAATAACGTGTTCAATCCTACCAGCTACTAGCTACCAGCAACCATCTGTGCTCCAACGGGCAAGCAAAGCACCCTAAGGCTAAACCTACACTGCATCAGTCAGTCAAGCACAAGCAAGCAAAATCATATCTATGCTTTATGATAGACAGAAAAATTTTCTGCTTTAGCGTTAGGAGAGTCAGTTGACATAAGACGTATGTTGACACAGTGTATGTTTACCAGCTTTTAACAATCCGTATCTCGTGGACTTGGTTGTGAAATTGAGGTGCCTCTAGGTTAGAGCATTCCAACGAGTGTTCTGTCATAGAGACACAGTACATCATTTCACAGCTATGGATGAGTGCATTGGGTGGTCTCGGGGTAGGGAAGAATCACTACATTCTCTTCGCCCGCCCACCCACTCCATACAACTGTTCCTAGAATGTGATCTACCCAATCCAGACTTGGAGCAGATTCAGGCCGGCATTTCACCTCAGGTGCTACACATAGTTTGCGAGGATTCCAATCGACGATAATCGAGAGTTAATGGATTCTGTATTCAGAAATGTTCGAGATCTTAGAGAACGTGGTCAAATTGGCATGGGAGCTGTTTCATCAATACGAGACTAGAAACCCTGGGATTGAGGCAAAACCTTCTAAACTACAAGCCATGAACTGACCTTGAGCACTAACATATGAACTGTTTTTTATGAACGCTTCAAGATAGCAGTACATGGGCTGGCGAAGTATATAAGCCCAATTTCGCCTATCTTAAAGCATTCATAAAAAAGGGTTCAATGTCCTCGCTCTTCTTCTTGTGCATGGCTTGTAGTTTCGAAGGTTTTGATTGAGGTGGTCGACGCTTTCGTGTTGAGAAGACACACACAGTTTTCAGTGCACTGCCACCGGAGCGATTTGAGTTAAATCGATGACTTGCTAACCTTGAGGTGGACTTGGGCGTAATTGTGGGTAAAATATAGTAGACTGATCAACAATTGTGCGTCCAACTACAAAGACTCTAAAATGGTATCTGCTGGATCATATCCTTCTACATCCTAACCAGCTGCCACACATCGACCGGCAGATTCACCGGTTTTGCTCCGAGTCGATGTTGTTATCCCTATGCCGATTATAGACTAATAACAATTTTTTGATTCAGAAGGAAATTTTCGCTGCCATACAATCATTCCTCCACAAGAAATAATTAAAAGACTCTTCTGTTGCCATCTGGCGCTGTCTCACAAATTTTTAGTTTACATCTGGCAAATTATATTTATGTGAAGATTTATTGTGAAAACATATCTACTTTTGATAAATCAAAAGGTTTTTCTTCGACAAATTGTTGGACATGTGACTTGATTTAAGGTCTGCTTCTTTACCTGCAGGAATTATAATTTCTGGTCAGGAAACTGCAGAAAGTCGTTTTCTTAATAAATTTGTAGCCTTCCTGCTATTTCCTTATTGTCATCTGTTGATATGAAAGCGTGGTGGGTGTACGTTTTCAAATTGGTTTTTCGGCACTCTTGTTCCTTTTCAGGAAATTTCAGGAAACTATTCACTTACTTTGGGCAACTGCAAGGAAAATTCAACAAATTTCAGATACAGAAGTACAGAAACAGACCTTTATCAAATAGCGTAAAGGCACATTAACTGAGGAAATTACGTTGTTATGAAATATACTTTTACACTTGCAATACTTCTTAGATTTAACACGTCCACGCCGGCACGAACCAGCGATGGTTCACGCGAGAATTTTAAGAGAATATTACATGATAAACTAAAAACAACATGAGAGAATTAAGAGAAAAAGCGTCGGCGTGAACTTGTTAAAACTATTCCCAAATTTCTTTTTCTGGCTAAACAGCTATTCTCGTTGTAAATAAGGATGTCTTCTTGTTCTTTGATGAGTACGTCGCGTTATTAATATCGAGTTTCCCTTCTAGCCCAGAAGGCGCATTTCTCAGCGAGGTGCCAAGAAACGTTTACCCAACTCTGCATAAGCGTTCACACATTTCAGAGAAATGCGTTAAAATTGGGCTCCCCGACGAGCATGCAAAATTATTAGTACGGTTAGACCAATTAAGGGCAAAAGAAATCGTTAGTGGGTTAAATAGCAGCCCAGGAAGCATTTAATGTTAGTACTAAGATAGTTACAAGACCACATGGAGGCGTCTTTTAAGCACATTCTTAGACACATTCAAGTCAAAATGTTCCGCAATGCGGTTCACGGCCATACACATGCGGTTAATAGGTTCATGCTTACCATAGTTAGTTCTGGAGAAGTTAATGTGCAAGAGAGGGGCACCCCTCAGGTTGCGAGTGTTAGCTCTGAAGGACACCCTGCCCCGGAGCTC
>QYTT01094730.1:0-14049 GCA_006980735.1 Dasypogon diadema
CTTGTTAGGTAGCAATTAAAATTGCTGATTTACGCTTTAAACGACAACGCAGAGAAATTCCTGACTTCACGCCTTCTCAGAATATCGAATAAAATTGTTTTGAAACAACCGCCCTCTATTACTCTTTGAAAAATGCGCGCTAAGATACACTTTATACAATTGGCACCATTGCTAATGTCAATTTAAAGATCCGCTGAATTTGTTTTGAAAACATTAGAACGAAGGAAGGAGATAGTTGCATATGTCTATCTTTTGCATTCTTCAGCAGGAGTGAAGTCAAGTTAATTTTAAGTGTTTCGCCTGACACTTTTCGAATTAATTATATTTTGAAGACAAATTAAATAAGAGGCCTAGCATTACTTTTAAAAGTCTTGATTTTTAAAACCCACTGAATATGAAGTAAATTAAACCATGATTTGTAGTCTTTATTTCTTCTTAAAAGGAAATCAAATTTGTTCTTGATCTTTGTAGTACTTTTACAAAATTTAACCCACATGAGATAGAATATCGAGCGGTCCATATTATATATAGGTCTGTGCTAGATCCGCATTAAGTAAAGGGCTTCTATTTGTGAAATCTGCCTGATCGTTGAGAATACTAAAACCGCCATTATTAGCTTTTCTGATTACAAAAACTTCATATTTATTTAAAATTTGTTCTCTTCTTGTGTAACAATTCCATGTTGTCAATATTGCAACACATATTATTGTGTGTTTAGAGAGCCCCTGTAGCGTCAGCCGCTTAGCGACGTTCGGGTTGCCGTCATCTTGGAGCATTTGTTAGGTTTTGATTTTGAGCAAATCCACTTTGGCGCGCGGTGATGACAGGGAAGCGTAGTAGGCGGTCGTTTGCGTTTTTCGGTGCATTTTGTTTTTTTTTCACGTCTGAGTTAGTTTTGTTAGAGAAGTCTTCATTACGACACGGAAAAGTTGCTTCACAATTCGAGACCGTTCTAAGCTTTCGATAGCGTATCAAGTTCACTCTCCCGCCCACCAACGAATTAGAGTTTTGCAATTGTTCATTCATCCTCTGTGAAAAGACGGCTGAGTTCATAAATAAATTTTGCAACTTAATTTCTTTCTAATTCTTGGTTAGAATTTCAACTGTAATTTCAAGAGTCTGAAGATTCCGCATTTTCCTGAGCTGCTAGTCGGACTGCAAGGACGTTGCATTTGGAGGAGACATCAGCTCGGCCTAGCCATGGCCACAGCATTTCAACAGGCGACCCCATTTTATAGAGTGGCATAACTAGTCGCGCCCACATTCTGGTGACCCCGACGTGATAGGGTCGTCTACGATTGTTAGTTTTTCATCAGCTTTCCTCCTGCGCTGCGCTATTGCTCGACATCAAGCTGGGGCTGCCCCAAGCGGTCCAGTGTCCTTCGGCAGTCCTCAAGTCGCTGTTCGTCAGGTTTCCCAGTCCTCAAATCACTGAGCGCCAAGAGTTCCAGTTCTCAAGTCGCTGTTCGTCCAGAGTTTCCACCTTCAAGTTGCCGCTTGTCAAGAGTTCCCACCTTCAAGTTGCTGTTTGTCAAGAGCTCCAGTCCATGAGTTTTGCAGCGTTATCGCCTTTTTAGATTCCTTCCATTGTTAGCGGTGGTGGATGGCATAGAGGTGAACTTGTTCTTGTTCAGTGTTGAGTTGCTGATTCATTGTTGATGATTTGCATTTCTCGTTTATGTTTTAAGAGAAAACTAACGTAACCGGTTGTTAGTTGTTTTTGAGGCACCTTTGAGCCATTTCTTTAATTGTTTCTTTTGATAAAAGTTTTGTTTATTGGTTAACTAATTTGATAACTTTACAACTAAATATTTGGTTTATGATAACTTTTGAGCGTGAAACGTTTCACTTCTTTAGCGCAAGTTCTTTTCCGTGTCAGTTTCGTGATGCAATTTTGGAGTGACGCATTTTGGTAATTAAATTATTGTACCAGAGTTAATCTAATTTCTTCCCTGGTTTCACTCGTCGTTGTCATTGTCGATTGAGTGCGTTTTTAGTTCGGAATGGCGAACCAGTCCAGTGAGTCGACTGGCGTCTCCTCAAGTGTTTCGGCGGGTCTGGCGATGGTCCGGCGGCTGGGGCTTCCTCTCCCTTGTCAGTTGGCACGGTTTCAGTTAAGGCAGTGCCTTTTTGGAGGCATCACCCCCGAGCCTGGTTCCTCTAGTTAGAGGCTTAATTCTCATTAGCAGGTATCTCGCAGGATTCAACGAGGTTTTGTTATCTGTTGAGCTCTTTAGACGAGTCGCTATACAACGTGGTTGGTGACTTACTTGTCAATCCTCCAGAGCGAGATAAATATTTAATTTTTAAAAACGCTATTATTGAGAGATTGGGGGATAATGAGGATTCCAACTTAAAGCGATTATTGGGCGACTTGCAATTAGGAAACCAGTCGCCTTCTCAACTGTTAAGGGAAATGCGTGCGTTGAATGGTGGCAAGCTCAATGACGAGCTTATTAAATCGCTCTGGCGCGCTTCTTTGCAGGGCTACGATGTTAACCTTTCCCGTTTCCGGAGCTCCTCTGGCCTTGGCAGTGGATGCGTCCGATTTCGCGATTGGGGCTATTGTGCAGCAGCAGGTCGGTGATTCGTGGCAACCATTGGGCTTCTTCTCTGTCAAGCTTTCCAAGGCTCAGGGCCCAGTTCGCGCAATTCGACGTCGAGGCAAAACGACACGTAACATGTCGATGCCAGTTCGCGCAATTCGTTGCGTCGACAGAGAGGTGTCGTTAATTCGACAGGGTTCAGTCGACGCCACTTTAGGCGTCGAAAGGGCTGTTGAATAAAATTGTTTTAGTAATTATGTGGTAAATATTTTGTGATTAAAAAAGAATGGCATAAATATTTGGAATTCGTATTGGTAACACTCATCTTTAATGGAAAACTGTCAAAAATTAAATATCTCCCGGGGAAACACAAAGTTAATTTTGTTATCTACAATAGTTAAAATGTATATATATTGTATAAATTATAATATTAATATTCACATTAGAATACTTTCAGGGACAAAAACTAACGCAAAGCAAATTAAAATACTTGTTGAATATATGGAGATAAATCCCAATCTAGCAATCTAGAATCAACTGCAAATGAAAATGTACTAAGCCATGAGCAATGACTGGCAGGTCACTTGTAAAAATCCCTTTATCGAACAAACACATTGACATTCAATAACAGTCGCTGTAAGGTTTTATTATTTTTCCTTTTAGAGGTCTCGACACTTATTTAAACTTCGCTGTCAAAATTTTTTAACTAGTGTTGAATCACAGCGGATAATGTAAGTTTTTTAATATAGCGGTCTTTTTCAAAAACGACAAACGACGTGTCGAAATGCGTGAACTCAAATGTCGGCATAACGTTTTTGTTATCGTTTTTAAAACGTCGTTGGTCGACACGTCGCCGTCGAAATACGCGAACTGGGCCCAGGTTAAGTATAGTGCTTATGATCGGGAGTTGCTTGCCATATATCTTGGAATTAGATACTTTCGTAGGGAAGAAATTTTACCATTTTTACTGACCACAAGCCCCTAGTTTTTGCCTTTAGGCAGAGGGCTGATAAGGCTTCCCCTCGCCAGCTCCGTCACTTAGATTTTATTGGTCAGTTCTCCACAGACATAAGACACATCTCGGGCAAGGATAATTGTGTAGCAGATTCCTTGTCTCGCGTGGAGGCATTAGAAATAATGGGAAATATCGATTGAGACGCTATTGCAGGTGCTCAGGTGGAGGATGATGAACTGGCGCGTCTCTCGCTAAATTCTTCTTTACAGTTTAGGAAAATTGTTTTCAAATCAACTGGTGGCGAAATTTTTTGCGACGTCTCGCAAGCGCGTATAAGGCCTTATATCCCTGCGGATTTTCGAAAGGAAGTTTTTCTGGCAATACATAATTTGTCTCATCCGGGGATTAAGGCTTCAGTGAAGATGTTATCTTAAAGATTCGTATGGGAGTCCATCAAGCGTGACGTTCGTCTCTGGGCCAAGAGTTTCTAGGCACGTCTCCGCTCCTTTGTCTGATTTTCCGCAGCAGACCGCTAAATTTGGTGTCATCCATTTGGACATCATAGGTCCTATTCTCTTATCTAACGGGTTTAGAAACTGCCTTACGGCCATCGATAGGTTTAGCCGCTGGCCTGAGGCATTCCCTATTTCGGATATCCGCGCTCAGATAGTCGCGGTAGTTTTTTTCAAAGGGTGGATTTCCCGTTTCGGCGTTCCTTCGACTGCGATCAAGGCTCGCAGTTCGAGTCAGGGCTGTTTCAGGAGCTGGGTAAGCTTCTAGGTTTCAAACGACATAGAACCACGGCTTACCATCCTCAAAGCAATGGTTTTTTGGAAAGATGGCACAGGACCATGAAAGCAGCACTCATGTGCTATCGCGATAGGTCTTGGACTGATGCGTTGCCCTTCATTCTGATGGGCTTTAGGTCAAGCTGTAGTGAAGAATTTATCTTTTCTTCTTCGTGTGTCCGGTTGCTCCCGAGCTGTCGCCTCAGCCAGTGATTGAGGACTCGAGAGCACCGGTGGACCTTGGCGGACTTGGGCGGCAAGAAGCTGCAGTCCCACCTCGAACTTCGAGTGAATTGAATTCTGCGAATTTTGATAATCAAGGAATTGTTTTCTTACCCGATGGCAACACTTTGCTTTCGCGTCGAACCACTAGAGCTGGACGAACCACTAAGCCTCCTGTGCGTTTTCGCTCGCCTGGGGCTCCGCTGGAGGGGGAGTATTGTGGCGTCAGACGCTTGGCGGCGTCATCTTGGAGCATTTGTTAGGTTTTGATTTTGAGCAAATCCACTTTGGCGCGCGGTGATGACAGGGAAGTGTAGTAGGCGGTCGTTTGCGTTTTTCGGTGCATTTTGTTTTTTTTTTCACGTCTGAGTTAGTTTTGTTAGAGAAGTCTTCATTACGACACGGAAAAGTTGCTTCACAATTCGAGACCATTCTAAGCCTTCGATAGCGTACCAAGTTTACTCTCCCGCCCACCAACGAATTAGAGTTTTGCAATTGTTCATTCATCCTCTGTGAAAAGACGTCTGAGTTCATAAATAAATTCTGCAACTTAATTTCTTTTTAATTCTTGGTTAGAATTTCAACTGTAATTTCAAGAGACCGAAGATTTTGCTTTTTCCTGAGCTGTAATTTCAAGAGTCCGAAGATTCTGCATTTTCCTGAGCTGTTGGTCGGACTGCAAGGACGTTGCATTTGGAGGAGACATCAGCTCGGCCTAGCCATGGGCACAGCATTCCAACAGGCGACCCCATTTTATAGAGTGGCGTAACTAGTCGCGCCCACACCCCGATGTCGGTTTGTCTGTTTTTGTCAAATTAATATGTTCGTTGAATCTTATTCTTAGAGACGTTTTTGTCTTTCCGCGAGGAATGCGTAATCGTGCGCAATATCTTTAGACAACAATGAAGAAGTTGAATTAGAATTTTATGAACCAACTGTTGGCTCTATATCAGCACTCCCATTACTATTACTTTGTAAGAAGCTAGGATTTGAATTTAGGAAGACCCGTAATTATGCGAATTCAAGTAATTTATCGTACACCTTTCATTTACAAAATTTAATTTTAGCTAATCCTAATTCTATCCTATTCCCTACACCAATTTCTCTAATCTATCCCTTATTATTTTCACTCCAAGCTTTCCTACAATTCTAATACTCCTTTACCTTAAGTTTCCTATGTTCCTCGCTCGCTTTCTATTCGTTCTCTCCTTAATTTCTTTCTACTTGCTGTCCTTTCTTCTTTTTCTTGGTTTTCCAGTCTTCTTACTTTTCCGCTTTCTATTCCTTTTCCTTTTCTTTTGTTTAAACTTTGCTTTCCACTATCCTCGCACTATCCACACACTTTCTCCTTTTTAGCTCCTTCGGTTCGTTCACGTCTTGCGGGTCCAAAAAAAGTGAGTCCCTCTGGTATTCCCGCGTTTTTCACGTGTGTGCGAATAGATATTCAAAGTGTGTGTGTGTGTGGATGATAGGATTCTACGTGTAAAGGTGTTTATGCGCTAGTATGAACCAGTAGGTATAGATTTGTGTGCAGAAGTGTGTGAATGTGGAACAAGGTTAAGTACGAGGTGAATATGTATGTGCTGTAAATGCGTTTGTGTTGTATCTTCGATGAGTTGATTATCCTACGGAATGTGCAACTTGACTGACGATTTGGATTGGTTCGGAAGACTACTAAAAACTTGAACCTAATTCACTTCTTGACCTGCCTGACAATTTAATTTCTTATATTTTACAAAATGCTCCCATACTTAGTTGTCCTAGTTGTTACATCAAGGTGACTGAAGTGGATGAGCTACGATATTGCCTAATACTCTTATGGAACAGACACCCGCTGATACAACTTGTTGGGGCTGAAACCAACGAATATCTGTGTAATAAAATATGATGGGGCATAAAACATACACCAAAGTTCTTCGAGGTGCATTTCCTCACGCTATGTTCTTTCGACAAACAATTAATGCACAAGGCCTTTTTCTTGGCATATTCAAACCTTCTTAATACAAGGGGCTTAAGAAATCTAGAGCAATTGTATATGATGTGATCAGGCTCTTTTCAGAACAAGTAACGAGACTGAGACTGAGAAGTTTTTAAAGATGTAGAATTTGGGGTAAACTTCCTTCCTAACTTGAAGGAGTTAGGTCTTGACGACGACGACGACAAAGAGTTTCTTCTTTGATCAATCTTAAATTCTTTCACTTCTAGAAATTGACACCGCTTGTTCAAAATCTTAGTACACTCATCCCAAATTGGCAACTTTGCGTGTTCCATAGATTCTTCCCACTTGGATAGGGATTCATTATTGAGTTTGGCATCAAATGAGCGTTGGTACTATCCATCAAGTATCGTAACTGGCTAGCTGAGTTCTTGGGGACTTGAGATAAATTAAGAAGGTCGTTCATATGCTCATCAAATGTTAAGTATTTATTGTTGTATCTTTCCTTTAACTGAACTAGAGCTTTAGGATATTTCTCCTCACTTATCCCAAAGGCTTTAATCGAACGCAATGCAGCACCACTAAAACATGGGGCAAGGTGGTTAAACTTTTCTATATGCGACAATGAATCATTCCTATCCACCAGTTCAGTAAACGATCCTAAAAATTTGGAAACTCGGAATATTTACCAGTGAATAACATAACCTTCGTCAGATTATTTTTAGCCAACAAAGGCATCAACAACGATTGCCCGTTAAAGAAAATCGATGCACCATGACCACGTATCAGATTCAATAATATGGATTTGGTCATGTAATGCTTCGCTTCTAACTTTTGATTCATTTTTATACTTAGATAGTTCTTCAATGGAAGTTTACAACGACAGAAATTGTTTGAAACAGAATTCGATTCCATTCCCAATCGACGTTCTACTTCAGTAGGGGAAAGATCACTTCCTTTCCTATCGGTTATATTTTTTATACGCGTAATACAACGTCGATGTCGATGACTTTTGGGTTTTAAATTTCTCAAGCTCACTCATATTTAACAAATTATCAACCACAGCGTCCACCATCAATTTTGTTGGTATCTCAGCGAGCACTTCAGGCAAGAAAAATTTTCTACCTTAACGACTATCGACCAGCAATGAAAAATTGTAAGATTGTAATTGCAATGATTGCCTACGAGTGCAGCAGCTACCAACTCATGCATTGGCTGCAGAGCACCGACCGAAATTTTGCGACAATTGTAGTTTACTGGCGCAATTCTAGGTTAGTCCAAATCACTCAACAAATATAATGTTGACACCATAAAAGCCGCGATAAATTAAATTTCGAAGAAAGTAAATGAAATAAATACATTACGCGTGCTTATATGCACTGCTATCCCTTACTTACGGTGATAGCCTAGCACTTGTGCGGGAGGATCGACGAAAGATGATCAGCAATTCCCGTGTCGATCATAATTTAATCCAACGATAAGTATTCAACGTTCCTTATGCTGTGATCCAACGACCAACGATCCAACGACGACCATGGTGATCAGCAAGAGGCATTCAACGACGAGATTAATTTTTGTTACACGACAATAAATTTTGAGGAATTTATATACCACGACGAAGTTCAGAGAAATTGTTCCGGCTCAGGTAGAAAATCTTAAGCACAAGCGTTTTTGCACTTGTTCAAAGAGTCGGAGAGCTAAAAACAACAGCAGCTTGTTTCTATGAGATTTATTACACGTTGACTCTCAACAAGTCTTTTATCTCTCCTTATGGAACCATTTTCCATCACAAATTGATTATCCCTGTGATCCGACAACGTTGCCCGAACCATCACCCTCCAATCTGCGATTCTTTTCACCATCTTGCCATTGCATAGTATCACATCAATCACCTCCATCCGTATGGCATTGACCAAAGTTGACCACATTCCCCTATTAGCAATATGCAGGTGTCTTTCAATCAGAAATTCGAGTAATTCCTCTCCTCTGGGATTATCGTCCGTGTTATCTCATACTGTATTATGCGAGTTAGCATCGTATCTAATGATCAGTCCCGTGTTTTCCCTGTGATATCCGTCACAAAGTTGTCTTACCAGCGGATTATCTACCCTCATCCACACGCTCCCTCGGAGATTTGGCGTACGCGAAGTTTAACTCACAGTTGAGTTTCCGCCTGCGAATCTAACCGCCTCCGCCTCACCCCTCGAACACTACAGGGTGAGTGGCGTTTCATTTTCGGATTTGCATCCGTACCTGCCCACGCGGGTAACCCTCCAGTTGGAGATGTCCTTCATATGCAGGCATTCTGTCTGCAGACTCTTGCCACGATTGTGTCCTTATTCACCGGCGGTCCAGGGATTTGGACAAACATCATCCACATGTCTTTAAAGACGTGCAGGTGATCCATTTTCAGGTCCGTCCCTTGCCATAGGTTGGCCATTTTCCCTACAGTTTCACGCAGCCATTCCTTGGATTTCTGGTTCATGCACCTAAATGCGATCATCCCATCCTGTGATCCCACTGTGGCCGGCATCATTCGGGAGTGCATAAACGGCGTCAAGCAGAGTCTTCTTAAAAGCCGACGATTGCTTTCCACCCAGGCTTGATTTTTGTATAGTAAACAGGCTTTCTAGGTTGGTAGACTTGGGGGTGGATCTACGCGTGAGCTAAGAACAGAGCATCTCCAAATCTATCTTTATTGTGGGGTTTTTATGGAATTCTTACACAGAGGTTAGTAACATGTAACACTTTTAGCATTTTTGGATAATTGCGTTCACAGCGAAGATCCTCTCGTGTGCCCTGAAAATAAATTCAAAGTTCGATTGTCTACCATGGGCTAATTAACAGAACTGATAATACCTACTTGAAGACCAGCAGAGATCGTATTTTATTTCTATGTCGAGATTCTGACGTTAGGAATGGGATATAATTGTACGACTTTGTACACTCAAATATAATAATATAATATTAAATATAATCCTTTCTGATAACTAAATCTAAATTGTTAAAATGTGGACGAAAATTTCTGACCTACATTTGCCCTTTTCTCTTAAGCCTCCTTCGAACTTGACATATTTCCGATTTATAGCGAAATTTTCCATTGTCTGAAAGCGTCAATTACGGGAATACCTTTTCCTTCCTATTGAAGTTGGAAACACTTAAACGTTCAGACGCAAGCCCGGTATTCAATTCGAATTCGGCGGAAATTTTCCGGCCCATTAGGGAAGTAAAAGTGATTTATTTGACAGTATTTGCCTAATTGCCCACTTTTCACATTTCGAAAATTGATTTTTCCCACACAAGCAAAAAGGTGAGATTTATAATAGAGTCGAGCAATTTTATGTTTAGCTATCAGCTGCCAAAGTCATTAGGATGCTCTCCACAGAAGATAAATTAGGCCATTAACTAGTAGCACGACTTAATGTCAGGCAAAGGAAACTGTGCTAAGCAGCACTTAGAACGAATAATTTATTTAAATAGCACACATTACGTACGCCCAGTGTAAGGCCAAACGTAAATCTGGAAGTTGGCTCATCAATGGTATTCGAATTAACCCTTTTAGAAGTTCTCTTTTCAATTCCGCTAGGTAAACATTTTTTTATTATTCAATACCTTGACAGCGCTAAAAGGTTTTCGTTAACTTAGATTGAGTGATGGCAGATACATCTACAATCTTAGGAACTGCTACGAGACCATTAAATTTACTCAATCCATAGAAAGTAGGTAAATTTAGGATTAATTTATGTGGCGAGTAATTTGTTCACCGCATTGATAGTGATATTAACTTTTCCAAATCTTAAGCCTTCCGTTGAAAGGTATTCGGAAAGACAACTCGGAACATCGATTGCCCGACAGTATAACTCCATTAAGACGCTGGGATGACTTAAAGACTTTAGCTAATAAGAAAAGTTTCAAAAGCTGCTTATCTAGTGCAACTTTATTCTGGTTGTTATCTGGAAAACTGCAATGGGTAAAAGTATCTCTGTTACGGGCGTTTCTCTGGAATAAAAATCAGGATGTGGTCATTTATATTCAGGTAAGGTAGCGATAAAAATCATATCATAATGTAAAAGAGGTTGAATCATCCGAGACGAAGTGAGGAAGGTGTGTTGAGTGATTTATGGACATCTGGGAAAGTAATCTATTTCTCAAGGAAAAGTTAAAAAAGAGCCGGCCTACGAACAACAGCTGCAAAGCTAAGCCATAAAAATCCATTGATGGGATTTTCTGATATCTCTGATTCGTTTGTGTAAAGGAAGGTCAGTATTGTCGGAAACGCAATAAAATTAAACGAATACAGTGTTTGAAACGCCAATCCATTTATAGCCTTGTTGCCGAATGGAAGAATGTTATCAGAATATTAAATGTGCCCCAAACCGGTAGCAGTAGCCATGGTAAATGGGACTTTCCTGTACACAACAGTAAAAATTTCCTGGGGAACAACCTCTGAAAACGCGTCACCTAATTTTTTTTATTGCGATTGAAACTTGATTAGGAAGATGTTAATCGCGATACCAGTGGGTTGGTAAAATACTAAAAGGAAAATTTTTTCGTGTTATTGCTTTATAAAATGAAATGGAACTCTAAGTTAATAATAGAATAATCTTATATCTGGTAATTTTGAATGGTAAATTGCTGAATTTTGCCTACTCTTGGAGGTTTTTCAAAATGTATTCATTTTTATGGTTTTCATGGGTATTGACGGCACAATTAGGAAATAAAATGAACAGTCGACAGACGAAAATAACTGTGTGTGTGTGTGTGAACTGAAAGACTTATGATTGGTCATAATTACATTTATTCGAAGAGTTCTAAGAGTAGATATATATGATTTTTTTAGGATGTACGATACCATTTCGCACTTTCTCTCCTCATTTTTTGTCTTATTCAGAAATTGCCCTGATATAATTTTTATTTATTTTCCTGATATACTGTGAAGAACGAAAGTAAGTAAATCAAGAACAAAAGAATGTCCCCTTCCCAACAGTTAGCAGGAAAAAACAGAGCGGAGCTAGAATTCAGCTGACGACCCCTCGATCTTAGGCAAGAAAGAAAACAATTTTAACTAATTTTGCTTGGTTAAAATTTGTAACTCAAACCTTTAAGAAAACTCGTCTTCTTATCGGCAATGATATTACACTTCGACCATAACGTAGATTCCGAACCATACAGTTGTTGGAATACCCAATGGCAATCAATTGGATTACTAACACCGTTTAAATGATATTGAATATGGCATTCAGGATAGATACACAATACAATCAGACAATGAAAAAACATAAGGAGCCAAGTACTACAGGTGAAGAATCGGAATAGAGCTAAAACGGCTTGATTTAGACGACATGTCTAACGTCCAGGGCGAGGTGAACAATGTGTCGCCGGAAGGTGACAAGAGGTCAACCAAGCATACGGATGAGGGACATGCAGTGGATAGCGGTGGGGAACAAGAGGCTGAGCCATCGACCTCGACGGACGCCACTTTGTCGACGGCGGGATCCATTTCAGAGGTGATGTCTGTAGTGTACCGAGCGTTCAAAAGAAAAGCCAAGCCAAAGATTACATACTTTGATACTTTATTTTAATACCGAGAACAGTACAATGAAGTTAGTCTGATACTTGCTTAATACCGATCATGACCACTACTCGAGCTAGACTGACTATTTGTGATTTTTGCTGATAACGTTCACCTAACTGTTTACATATTTTCTCTAACTCATCTGTGATATTAATCTGTGATAATTTGACATGTACTGTTCTGATCAATATACTACAATGTCACCAGTCTGAGCCAGTCGCACAGAGACGCCATAGCGGAGGAAACCTGCGGAGAAGAAGCGTAAGTGGATTCAAGGTAGGAAGGAGGCCGCAAAAGCTAAGGTGGGGAGCAGTGGTCACGTGGCGGGGTACGAATGACCTCCCTATGCCCTATGTATGGCGCGTGCGGACCTCGTCATGGGTGTCGCGGACGTTGGGCGTGAGTGTGGACTGGACGGAGAGCAATCGTCGGCTTTTAAGAAGGCGCTGCTTGACGCCCTTGATGCACTCCCACTTCATTTCACTCATAGAAATGATGGAATAATGTGCGCGCGAAATAAGGGGTCCAGCCCGAGGTAATGTGGAAAACGGTTCCAGGCTGGTGTACTCGGTGTCGGGAGGGAGGAGTTTTAGTCGGTATTTCAGCCGGGGCTTGTTTAGGAGTCCGACACTACCCGAGGTGGGTGTCCGTAAATGGATTTTCCCTCCAAAAAAAGTTGTCTATCGCAACTCGTTTCATTCTAAATGTCTGAGGCGAGATTCGATCACAGGTACATACACAGTGCAGAGTGTTCTAGTATAAAGCCATGCTATGTCTTGCGGCTTATGAGAAGTTCGGTTGATACTCTTATTTGCAATCAATCGTTTATTTGCCAACAGAGTCGACGCTCTTTCATCGCATCTAGGTGGACTGCAGTTCCTTTCCGATGATATTATTGTCCTCAATGGTAAGCTGGACAAGCTTTTGAGCAGTGTGGATGGCCTTGATTCCAAGTGGACTACGCTTCTTGACCGATTGCACGAGATTTCGTCTAAGTTCCGCGCGTTCAACCTGCGTTCAACCATTACTCATGACTGGTTCGCATGCGCATTGTCTTCGAGTTCGGGTTTTTCGGGCGTAGTCATTCCCATCTTGGACGACATTAGGCGTACCATTAGGCAGGTTAAGAGACAACTAGGGACTTGGTCGTCCAGAGTTGCTACCAGTTCCAAAATGATTGATTCCTTGTCATCGGAATTGCGTACTTTGGCTCTGTACGAAGCGGCGGTTATTTCTTCGCCTTGAACTTCTTCGCTGTCGCTGGCTAGTCCCCTCCCGCTCCCCCCCGCTTGTGGTTTCGTAGGCTTGACGTGTGGGGTTGTTACCGCCTCCCACACTAGGGGTGGCACAATAGCCAAAAATATATTTCGTCTCTCGAATTGATCCCTCTATATTGGCATTTGATGTCGAATGTTATTTCCATACTAAATGTAATACTGATTCTTCCTTTCCAATTTTCTGCGAAATTATTGATTCGCGTCGTTCCCACAGATTTGTATCCTCTTGTAAATTGAAAAGGACTCCTGATATGTTCGATTCAGTTTCTTGCCGGGTTTCTGACCGGATAACATAGCGGTTCATGAATTCCTTCCTCGCAAGAGACCGTTTCGATTTAATCGATCCAAGAGTGGGATGGGGTTTGGTGCGTCGAGTTCCAAAAACTAGGAACGCTTTCCGTTTACTTCTTTATCTTCTCTGTTGCTATATTCCTACTTCCTCGTTTTATCTTCTCTGTTGCTATATTCCTACTTATTCGTTCAATTGCTTTGACGACAATGGACAGAGCAGTTTTGACATTTTAATACTTTACTTAAATCACATCTCTGATATGATGAACTTATTTTCCTTGGTGATTTTATTTTACCCAATTTTTAATGGATATATAACGACGATGACGATGACTACATTCCCAATAACAACCTTTCATCTAGGCAATCTCAATTTCTAGATGGATGTGCTTCCTCCTTGGACTTGCATCAGGGGAACAGTATTGGGAACGTCTTGGGTAGGCAGTTGGATCTTATTTT
>QYTT01094739.1:5019-19717 GCA_006980735.1 Dasypogon diadema
GAAAAGTGCATGTTAATTACAGCTTTTTGAGAGAAATTTTGGAATTTATATGAAAAAAGCGTAAAAAAATTCCAAAATTTTGACTTCAAAATTCGTAGCTTCTAAACGAAGAGGAGTTGGAGGGTGGATGAGTACTTAGTTAAAAGCCAGTAGTGTTCTTGAAGACGTGGCATTAGACTCGTACACATATCGTGGTTAGTATGAGGCAAACGGCCTTCATCGTAAAAAACGACGAAAAACAAGCGACGTTATCTCGAAAACCATTAGAATTGCGTCACCCTGATTTTTTGTTTGCTTCATGGAGACCTATCATTTGACGCCCGAACGGTCACTTTAATGAGGACACTCTATGTAATTTGTATGGAGACCTATAAATTCTACAGGAATCAGTTTCTTCTTTAAAAAGGTACAACAAGATACGGCTCATAATTGTGACCATTCGAATATGAATGTTAAACTTGCTGTGGAAAGTGTTGATACAAAAAAAAAGCTACAGATAAAATAATAAGAAAAAACTAGTAGTTTTAAGTAGTTCGAACCAATTATGTTCTACCCTAGTTATAGGGTAGTGGGAAATAACTAGTGAATTGTTCGCAGCTCCCTATTTCCAACAAAACTGCAAATCTTCAGGCCATTGCAATATCCGTAACATGTAGATGCAAACTTTAGCACTACGGCAGTGCCGAAGGAAAAGCTTTTAATAAATATGTGTGCATCTGCATTATATAACGATATAATCATTTATTGAAAAGATTGCGGACGATAAAACATTTTGATGTTCGGCCAGCAAAAGAGAATTTTGGAGTTCGCCAACTTGATTCATTTTCTGCAATGAAATTGTAATCCTGTAAAGTATCCGTGTGCCGACTTCAATACATTAATTTGGGGTGTTTTCGTTTCAGAAGAAAAAACAACGCCTTTTAATTTGATATAACTGAATTTTCCACACGGCAGCTCTAAGAAGGAGTTATCCGATGCAGCCTGTTTTAGAAATTAATCTTTCACTTTTAAGAAGGTGTTTGTGTACCAAATTTTAAGTTTCTAGCCCAGAACGTTCTTGAGTTATTGCGTCAGCAGGTAAACGGATAGCTGCAAAACGACTTCTTATTGTTTGCCAACAATGCTATATAGTACATTTCTTTGTGTTATCATTATTTTTAGAGCTTACCAACGTTTACTCAAACTTATGATACCATACAGCTGGAGTATAAAAGGATTTGATGGATGTTTTAAGTTTAATTTAATTTGTTAAAGAATAGAATAGACTTTCCACTATATCTGAACCTTTGCATCTAACTCTGTTTTCAATTATTATAGTACCTACTTGAAAAAGTGAGACGTTTTTTATATTATATAAAATAACTTTTATTAAAGCGGAAATAAACATATTTTTCAGGATCCTGTTTCTGCTTCTCTTGTAAAATGTGTGATTTATATCCTTTATATCACCCCCCTCCCCACAAATTTTAAAATTGGAAATATTGCCCAATTTTGGCTTTTAAAATCGTCGGAAATGTATTTTGTTTAAAACTCGTTACCTAGAATTTGTTTTCCACGTTCTTTATTTGTTTCCTCGTTATAGTGAATACAAATGTGAATATGAGTACTACTACTGAAGGGTAAAATGTAACTAGCTAACTAATAACTGCCCGTTACTTTCCAAAAAGTAACCAAGTAATTATTCTACGAGAAAGTAGCTATTAAATACTTTTCTCCTTAGTAAGATTTCATTTCCTTCTCAAAGCAGTATATTTTTTATAGCAAAGAAAACAAAACGAAATTTTATTTACTGAACTACAACCTACTACTATACGAAACTCGACATAATATAATTGAATGCATGCTTTTTAGGTCTTGCAGCATGTTACGTTCCAGACTCTCGTCACTGAGAGCAACCTTCTAATTTACATGCAAAATACTTGCAATCTTCTCATGTAAGAGAAGCGGTGCCGAAAATGGTATACGCGGCAAGGAACGTGTTAATGTGAACACACCAAATTCAAAATAATCAAACTGAAATTAAAATAATGCCATAACTGTAAAACCACTCAAAAATTTCTGGAATGTAACCTTCCCTGGCTGAGACTAAGCAAAGAGATTTGTATTATTGCTACACTGTTGACGAGAACTACATAATACAATAAGATTAGTAGTTGTTTGTTTGTTTTTACTAGTAAAAAATGATAATGTAAATATTTTCGTTGTGTTTTTTCAGTATAAAACCAAAGCAGAAGTTAATTTAATTTTGCATAGCTTTTTCAAATCATCGGATATGCGAAAGTAAAATAAATAAAATGCAGCGTGATAGATATTTATCAGATGATTCAAAAAGCTAAACACAGCTAAAGTGGTTTTAAAATCAGGGGGGAACTGCTTGTACTCGTAATTTGAACCGTTCGTGATTTCAAATTTTCATAAATTTCTAGATAATGACGAAAAAAGTGAAATAGGTGAAACTAAAAAGACAAAATTGCCTATTCTATGCTTATTTGTGGTATAAATGACATCAAAGCCGGAGCCCAGTTATAAGTCTCTAGATCTATATAAGGAACAGAGTTCTTAAACCTTGACATACATCACGAGTCAAAAACTCCAAAAAGCTTCAGAAGTTTTGGTTCATCATAAAAGCGCAAGGACAGATTGGAATAATATACTACCTACAAATCTCATATTGACTTTGTATTGTTTAACAATTATAATCTTCTTATTTTAGATAATCCTTTATGTTCGAGAAAACATTTTATTTAGATGGACCTGATGACTATTGTTGCTATTGGAGAGATTTATGAAAAGAAATTTTGGTGGGGGTAACCGAATAGTTTGAGGAGCCCTTTGTGTTAATTGGATTTTTCAGTAAGATAATGCTTCTATTCATAAAATTGGTGTAACTTCAACATGGCTTACCGACAATGGTATTAGCATTTTAGATTAGTTGACATGTTGGCCACAGCTAAATCCTATAGAATACTCAAGGCGGGAATCATGTACACACCATAAATCAGCTGATTTTGGGAAACCAAATTGATATCTACCCGAATTAAATTAAAAATAACGACTGCCGCAGCGGACATAACCTTGTGGTTTGACAGTTTGTATTGACAAATGGAAATGTTTTTTCTGATTGGGTGTAGACGAGACAAATTTCTACGTGTAAATACCGCCAAACGTTACGTTTTTTTGCGACCGACAGTTGAAAAGTATTCAGGTTTATAATAGCTGTGTTATTTTATGCTGATCCAGGTTAATGGCGATTTATCGCTGAAATAGCAAATATTCATGAAGCCATTCAAGTATGGGGGTTGAAAAATGTAAATTACATTGCCACGACTTTACACTGTAAAAGTGTCATAATTATGCCCTGTCTCAGAAATAATGTCAGTACGGCGCTTATGAGAGTATCTGCTTCCCTTACTTTCATACTTCTCCCAAATAAGTAAACTTGACCAAATGATAGTTAGAAAGTATTGAGGGATTTTCACTTAAATGAGAAGGAATTAAGCAAAATTAGGGAAAGTGTTGTCGTTTGATGAATTCCGCTGGATAGAAATTGAATTCCTTTCAGTGTCAATTATTACTTGGATGTGAAATTTTTATTGAAGAAAATATTAAAAAGTAAGCATATAATTATTTGCTGACAACAATTCTAGTAAGCTCATGCTATAAGTATGTAAGTTGGTATAAAATAACAACAAAATTGCAATTCTGTTATTTCTATTAAACTGTTTATTTTTTCATTATTTCTTGATAAGTTTGGACAGGAAGTCTAAAGTGTTGAAGCCAGGACACTAATCTGTATTTTCCCGTATTTATCAGTTATAACATTTACATAAGAGAAGAAACCACAAAACATCAGAAAAATGCTTAAGCTTTCATTAAACCTTGTCAAATTGCGATATTTTGTCCGCGAAAACCTTCGGCAAGAAATTTTTTATAAAAAAAATCATTTTATTTGACAGCAGAAAATTACAATAAAAACAGAACAAAGAATACAAATTATTTCCGATTTCTGGCATTTACAAATTAAGCATTCAGAACCGCTGCTGAAAACAAGGACACTAACTATTAGTGTAGAATGTTAAAACTGTGCTTTGATGTGTCGCTCATTTGATCTCTTTGTTTTCCTCATTACGTTCATTTGCTTGTGCCGAAGCCAAGTTCCCTGGATGACTATAAGTGGATTCGGTTGCTTGCCTGAAACAATTGGTTATTATCGTTTTTTATGTGCACAGCTCTCTTTTCACTTTTCTTTTAACTTTGACGTTCGCTTCGAATCATGCCATGATCTTATCTGCACCGAAAGGAGGTAGATGGGTACATGTGATATAACAAATTGGAGGGAAACTTATGAGGATTCCAAATTATACAAGAAAAGTACGTTAATTACATACAGTTTTTTGTTTTTCTCATGAAGACCTATCACTAGGCGAACGATCGGTCACTTTAACTTGAGCACCATGTATATAACATACTATGCTGTTGTAGTATTATTATTAGTAACTATAACACCCCACGGAACGTATACGGACGGCGAGAGAGCAAGAGCATAATTCAGTCTACCATGTTTTGATTTCAGTAGATCTGGATTAATACATTTTGTCATTAAAGTGTGATCACCATTATCATCTCCATAACGAACTTGGCTACATCGCCGGCTTTCTCTCGGAGGAGACCGCGGTTCAGAATATCTCCTTTCTCAGTTGGAGATCGTTCATAAATCCAAACTATCACTTGAAGTTCCTAGTTACTACTTTCTTAAGTAGCGTTATTTTGAATTCGTTGCTAAACCCTGAAATTTCGTATGATTCATCCCTTGCCAGTATCCACATTTCTGTCTTGAACTTCACTAAAAATAGAGCGCATGACCAGCCGCTGAAATAGGAAACTCTGATATCATTATGGAAATCTGTTCTACGTTCTATAATACATTCCCTTGAATTATGTCTGCACGGCGCTAATATTGTTTATGTCTGCTTCAATTTCAAATCCAACCCTAAAATATGTAAAAAATTCTTTAAGAAATGCTTGCTTTCCATTGCCGATGAATCTTTTCTTGACATCCGAATTTGAAAGCATCTCAGAGTTTTGTTTCTTTCTTTAAATTGTAGGAATGCGAAATGTATTTCGTTTTTAGAATTATATGCGCCAAGATGCTACTTATTTGAACAACGTGGAGAATTCCTGCAGCCGCAGCCTTTTTATGAATATCCCAGAGAATTACGTAGGAAAATTCATGACATTTTTGATTTTTAGAAGTGGCTTCAACTAAACATAAGTTAGAGCCATTAAAATTTCTTGTTGCCACCTAATTTTTTTTATAATTTTGAAGATGCAAATAAAAGATATTTTAAAGTAGATGTTACTAATATTGAACTACAGTAGACTCGTGAACTGTGAACCTAAGAACAAGAGGCTTGTTCATACTTTCAAGATTGTTCACATTTTTAAATGGTTTTATAGAACAATAGTCACCAAAAATACCTAAACCGTTTATTCCAAGAAACCAGACTTACATAGATAGATAGATACTCAGTAAAATTTTTAGAAGTTACGGTATTTCTCATGTCTGACTTTCGTTGCTTGATGAATATTTATACCATATATGATACATAGGGTATATTAGTTTTGATCCAACGCTTGTAACGCATAGAACCAATAATGCTGGAGCAGAATGAATTATATACACATGCTCGGAATCTGAAAGCAAATCGATTTAAGCATGTCCGTCTGTCCGTCCGTTCATCCGTTCGTCTGTGTACACGTTAACTCGAGAACGAATTGAGTTAGAAGGCTAAAATTTGGTATATACATATTACTTTCAGAAAATTTGTAGGTCTAAGTTTGAATCCCCTACTCCTTCAATAGGCCAACATATTGAGTTTTTGGATTATTGGGTATAATTCAAATAGGAAACAATGTATAGCTCTCACATTTAATAAGGGGCAGTTTTATGAGACGCTTAACCAATAAAATGAAAACCGCTCATATTCTCCACTCCTTAGCCGAGCCGCCATATTAGATTTTTGGATTATTGGACATAATTCGAAGGGGAAACAACCTATCACTTTGAAATTTTGTACAGAAGAGTTTTATGAGATGAATTATATTCATATCATATTATTATATTATTATTATATATTTTATGTTTTTTAATTGCATTTTAATTTTTGAAGTGGATATATGCATTTAATCTCGAAAGTGGAGAATGATTCCTAAATTTAAACTAGCTACAATTGTGGAGAAAAGAGAGAGACTGTCATTCGGAATTTTAAAAACGGCATATCAGTCGGGGAAATATCGCGAGTTGTGGAAAATCTAAAAGTACAGTCCATAACATTATTAAAATTTATAAAACTGAAAACAGAATACTTATTTGGTGGTATTTGGTACAAGAAAGGTTTTAAATGAAAGTGATATTCAGTATGTGCTTCACGAAATTTAAAAATCGCTTTTTGTCAGCGCCAAAGATTGCATCTATGGTTGAAGCTACTCTATAGAATATAATGGAAGGGTTGCAAGAAAAAAACTAGTTACCTCTAAGAAATATCTAAAGGTTCGCATAAAATCTTCACGAAAGTATGGAGATAATGATTTTACGTTTTGGAATAAGGTAAGTACTACCATATTACTTCAAATTTACTGCTAAAAGCTTTAAAGTTAGGCGCTCTTCAGGGATGAGTGTAAATTTAATATTTTAAATTTAAATGGCTTAAGGTAGGTGTGGTCCGGTATCAGGTAATCATACCGGTAAGAAAAAATATTCATGGAAGCCCTAATCATGTTTGGTTTGGGGAAGCTTGTCCTCGGCGGGGGTTGAGAACTTACATTTTATCAACGGGATAATGAATAAAGCTGTGTATTTGAACAAACTAAAAAAATGTTAAAGAAAGTTATCAAGATAATGATAATGAGCTTTGGATAATAAATTATGGCTTTTGTACAACTGCCCTAAAGTTAATTATTATTATATATGTATATGTTATATTTATGGGCATAATTGAAGAATAGGCTATCCATCAGTCAGTTGAAGGTCATTTTAAGGGAAAATGGAAAAATATAGATCCAAATTTTTATAAAAAGTTGGTTGAGTCAATGCCTAATAGACTTGGTCACGTAAAAGCTAATCGGGAATTCTCAATGAAGTATTAACCAAAGGCAATTTGTACTGTTCAACTTTATGTGTAAGATGAACTATCCAAGGAAGTTATTGCTTATTATTTGAATATTAATGATATGAAGAATTTTTTCCTACTATTTTTTAAGAACATATTAGAGTATTAAGCTCCTTAAATAAAATGTATAAAATTTCAAACCATCTAAACATCTAAAATTTTCCATGAAATCCTTACGTTTAAAATGTCCAACTTTCTGTGAGAGACACCTACTGTATGTAATCATTTTATGCAGAAGTCTGCAATCAGATCAGTTTTTGTTTCGTTCGCAATTAGAACTAATAAGGAACAACGTTGGGTTCAGTAAATAAAAGAATCAAAGTTCCATAAAATATATTCAAATTCAATAAATTCTCCTATTGACATTAAAGTTGATCACTTTAATTTAAAATAGTTCAAAGATAATTCAACCGTCTTGAAAAGAGTAATCACTACAACTACGGGATAAACTAGTGAATTCAAAATTAAGGAAAAATTTAAGAACCTTAAGATCGAAAGAAAACAAATGAGAATGTGTGTCGAAAACTCACCTGTGGATATGCAATAAACAAGGGCCAGATTCGGTCAATACACGATTGTACCATTGGGATAGTCCAGTCGTTACCCGGAGAGGTGAACGGTTATTCGGTTGTTACCCGAATGCGAGGAAATAAATGATTCGGTCGTTACCCGAATGCGAGGGATGAAGTGATTCGGTCGTTACCCGAATTCAAGGAAGTAAGGGCCGAAACACATTCAGAGCCGGAGGTACCAAGCCGCAAGTACCAGGTATCAAATTCAAGTTTCAAACAACGAAAGCTTATGTGGAAGCTCCGCATTGGCGGTAGCAAGCATCATTTGGTACCAGTATCAAATGATGCTTGCTACCCAAGTTTGGAAAGTTTTAAACTTTGGTACTGATACCACAGTAGTGCCAACAAAATAAGTGCAAATTTATAAATATTTTTTGGTGTGAAAATTAAAAGAATTTAAAATGAGGGCAAGGATAATTGAATTTGCGAGGAAAAATAATTTCATGCATAATATAAATTCTACGGAATATAAAAACTTGAAACTTATCTAAAATATTTCGATAAATTCTTCATTATAAATATTTTAAAGTTGTCAGTATTGAATGATGCTTGTGGCTTGGTTGGTACCCTGAATGTGGCTTCCCTCAGTATCATGTGTCGGCATCAGATGCTTGGTACCTGCGGCTTGGTACTTGCGGCTCTGAATGTGCTTCGGCCCTAAATGATTCGGTCGTTACCCGAATACAAGGAAGTAGATGTTTCTAGGTCCGATGTTGACTGCCTTAAAGCTTGCTGCAGAATAAGAGTGACTCAAAGGTCTGATGCGACTTATATAGCCACTCGTCTGCACACGGCACAACACTTTTTGTTTCAGTTCTTGAATTTGTACATTCCGACAAAAAAGTTGCTCTCAAGAATTCTAAACTATGATACCCTTTGGTAGAAAAGTCACTTGTTAAAATATTTGAATAATTTTCCTATTTTGCAAACTCGTATTGGCTTTGATGACCGATGTCCCCTTTGGCTGTTGAGTCGATGACTCTGGTGAAACTGAGGCACGATCCCTGGATATTTGTTCAGATCGACGAGGATTTGTCCTTTAAAATTTGTAAATATTCTTAGGAAACACGTTGTAAAATGAAAGGTTCTTGTTTTTCCTTTACGACTGAGAAAAAATAACAAACAAGTGTAATGCTGCTGGTGAAGTCGCAACAGTTTTTATCTTTATTTGTACTTCAAGCTAAAATCTTTTCGTTTGCAATTTTTTGTAAACCTGCAAACGAAAAATTTTACCACTTGTTAAGCCTCGATAAAATCTAACTTTTATTCCGCAATGCAGACAACTTTTATAAACACTATCTATGTAATTAATGAAAATTAATCAGAGTACATTCCCGTTTTAAATTTTTCATTTTGCTACAATAACATATGCCCGTAGTTTTAGTTGAGAAATAAAATGAGGAAACCCATAGTTTTCAGAATACAAAAGCAAAGGTGATAAATTATCATTCCCTTCGGAATCAAAAGCAATGCCCTAGTAAAATTCCCCCCATTTTATAAACGTCTTAAGCATATGTTTCTGTCAAAGCTGGAAGCATCTGAATGCTACCTCAGGCTTCACAAACGAATTCCGTACGTCAATCATAATTTTACTCTCTAGTTTTATTTTACTCATTGGGACAAAACATAAATATGCTGAGCCATGTGTGTGGGCAGCACTTCAAATCCTCACAAAATCTCCGAGAAATACAAAAGAAAGTTGATGAATGACAGAAAGTCTCATTAGCATAAAATTAACTCATTTTTCCAGAGATTTTCATTTTTCACAGGACTGTTAAGTTAGTTGCATTTCACACATATTACAGAACAGAGTCAAGATTCCCAAGTCTCCAAATAGAAGATAGAACTGCGTGTAGTTATCGTTGAACAAAGAAAATTCTATAAGCCATCATCCAGAGGTCAAATATGTCTGTTTGCCGAAGAAATTATCATCTCTCGTAGATAATTTCCAAGTTTCCGGTTCATTATTTTCTCAATTGGGTTTTTATGCACCGAGCGTGTCACTTCGGCAGATAAGAATGTACTCGTGGCTGAAAAGATGTGTGTTTTTTCAGGCTCTAAGTTTGTTCTAAGTCTACGCAGCGATATAATGGTACTTGATGTACGGTGATGATGGCGAAGTCAGCTTCATTTCTAGTGTTTAAGGGTTATCAATTAAGTTGAACAAATATCTCCTAAGAGGTACTCATACTAGGCGAGCGGTCTACTGTGGTGTGCTGCCCAAAAAATGACGGCACGGATGACGGAATCTTTGAATTTGTACACATTTATAGTATAATTGCATTGTTTTTGCATAAAGTTAGGAATTCTTTCTCATCAGTTGTATGCAAACACACAAAATAAGGATGTATGCTAGGGATCTTATCTCACACTTGAATCAACACATTGGTTTGGACACATTTTCGTAGGAAACCCAAACGACCTGAACAAATAAAACGGGTGAGAAAAGAAGACTGAAAAAGTCAAAGTGCATTTAAGAGTTGTGTCGACTTTATCGCTTCTTCATGTCCCTGGCGAGACCATCAGAAAAAACGGAAAGTATCGAGTGACATATTGTCCCAGGGTGTTTGGTTTACGCTTTCCGGTACGTATGTATCTAAACGTTTTGGTCCTTTCATTTTATCTCGGTTGGTTGAGTCAAGTTTCAGTCCTTTTGCTTGAAAACGATATCTTTACTGGGAGGGTTAAACTATTTTTAATTTACTACGGAAAGGATAATTCGCCCAGGCAGCTACTTAAGCCTGGAAATGTACAAAGTATCAACAAATGCTTAAGGGTGATAAATGAAAAAAGTTGAAGTGCCTTTACATACCATCAACGATGAGCTCAATTAGATGCTCACTAACGAGGCCGATGGCATTTTAATGATAGCTGTTCCACAGATAGTACTGATAATTAAGAATGAATAATTTCAGATTAAGATCAAATATTCATCTTAACTGCTTTCATACTGCTAAATACATTTAAATTTTAAAACCTTGAAGTCATTAAAACCTTCAGTGAAGAAAAAACGAGGTTTTCTTATTCTACTTTGTCATGAAAAGAGTTTGAGGATACAATTCTTGCTTATTCTCTTCCAAAATTATGAGATTTAAGGTAATGGCCCAACTAGAATTTTGTGCCCGATTGTTTCTGTTGTAACATTTTTAACGCATCAACGTTGCAATAACCTTTTCACAACAATTTTTTCTAGAAATTGTTTGGTTTGTATTCCTTTCAGATAACAGTTCCACTTTAGGGGCACAAAGCAACGCAAAAACGGAAATGGTCCTAAAAATGTTACTCTATAGTTAAAATGTCTTATATAGTATCAGTGGCTTAATCGTGACAAAATTGTATGTGCGTTTTAAGGCATTAAAGGCATTGTTACGAAATTTGTTCCCTGCTTGTGGCTTTTTAGGTTATGTTACTTCAAAATTAAGTTTGTATTCCTTTCTAATAACCAAATCATCTAGAAACAGAAAATCAGAACAAAGGTGTTTTAGTTTTGCGCACAAGTAAAAAGTTTTAAACTCCGTGTATAAACGCCGCGTTTTAAACTCCATATATACGTATGCTTATGCATCTGAGAAGGTCTCAATGGATTTTGTTATTATTTTGACATTTAGGCACACATTAAACACAAAATAGTCACAGTGGCAACTTGGGTTCAATTTTATAGCTCCCGTTGATAAGTGTTACATTTTAGGAATTTTTGGAAGCAGGAACATAGTCGCTGTGCCACCAAAAGTTTAATTACACGCAATATTGGGATTTTTAGCTTTATGACAACATTTATTTACACAAAATTGTTATTGTGTATAATATGGCACAACTCAAGACATATTTTTGGGAATTCGTTCATAATAGGTAATTTTTAAGCAAACAAACACATAATGGCGGACGAAATTTATTGAAAATTATGATAAAATTAAACCCATAATTCGGATAAATATACAGGATTTTTTGGAATATTTTTAATTAAATTAATTTTTAAAGAGAAGATAACAATTTTAGAAAGAAAAAAAATGTCGGCAAGAAATATTTTGCAAATTTTATTTTTAATAAATTTTTATAAAAAATGAAAGTTTAAGAATATTTTGTGACGCATGAATTTTTTAGAAGTATTTTTATCATGTTGACAGAAAATCTTCTTCCGTTCGTAAATTTTGCATAATAACTACGAAAATGCAGTCTAACTATTTTTCATTATTCATTTCAAATATCATATAGTTAGAAAGTATTTGTAATTGCAAAGTTAAATATGTATTAAATTTCCTGTCTTACACAATTTCCTATATTATTAGTATTAGACTTAAATTCATATATATAGAATGTATACGTTAAGAACATAACTATAGTCCTACACTGTTGAGTTACAGCGTGAGAATTGCGTTTAGTCATAAACGTTGCCTCAACTTAGTAAGGCTTTTTTAGGCCCGTGAAGTGTCGAAAATTTTTGGGCACTGTTACTCCAAGTGCACCCAAATTAAAACGACATAGCTATTGCTACTACCACAATTACTGCGTTGCACCACTTTCGAAAATTAGAAGGCCTGAAAATGTTATAGATACGTAACATAGTGGCGAAATAGAAACTTTTTTTAGCGCTATTACGTCGTTGTCGCACAAATGTGGACCATCATTTCTAGTTGAGGGCAAAAGCGGCGTACGGAGAAGATATTGTGATGTTTTCAAAAATTCAGATATATCACATTCACTCTTCTTTATTCATAAAACAAAAAACTAATCGTGTTCTAAAGAACTTATTACAATTTTTGTTTTTATAATGGGGTATTGCATATGTGACGATCAATGTCAAAATCCGATATATCCATTTTAAGCTTTTTTGAGAAAAAAGAAACGAAAAACTTTAGTATTCGTAGTAGTTTTCCTCTTGACTGAATTATATTTGGCTGGTTTACTTGGATGAATACAAAAAAAAATTTTATAAAGTATTTGAAATAGAGCTTTATTATTCTACTTGTTATAAAGCAAAACAAAATGGATACAAAGAGTTGTGAAGATAAGGTATAAAATAAATTTTTAGTTCTAGTTAAATCGATTTTTATTTGGGTATAACAAAAAAAAACAATTTCCCAACGCAAAAACAACATAATAATAAAAGAATACATCAATTCAAAGTTTCAATGTATAACAAAAGAGAAAAAAAAAACAAAAAATACCAAATGAACACTTCACTATTAAATTCGAAGGGACTCAGGTTCGGTGGTGTGTTCACAAAGAGAATATTGAATAAGAGAGCCAATATCAAATTTGTAGTGCGGTTCAGCCTGGACTTTTACGACATTGTTTGCTTTGGTGTAAAAATAACGCGTTTGGGCTCGTTGAATTTAAGCTGCCAACTTCCAGGTGGACGAAAAGTATTGGCGGTGAAGGTTTTTTAGTCAAAAACTGAACATTTTTCACTGCCAAGCCGGATAACAGTCGCATGATGTATGTACACCTCGTATTCAGAAGGCTGGATAATGGTTTGTCTTGTTTTGATCTGCCCTGGTTTTGGAAGCACTAGCTCTATCCTGGTAATATGTTTAAAGGTTTTTGTGAGCAGCCAATAGCAACACATTCCAACCATAGTTGTGCTCTTGTTTTGGCCACCACATCCATCAGCAACCAAACGAATAGTGGAGACATCATTCTTACCGAGGTTATTTAAGCAATGAGAAACGGCCGACGTAATTTGGTTTGACCCTTTCTGGAACTCATTTTCAGTCCAAGTAGGAAAGAATACATTAGATTTAGTACTGCTACCCCAAAGTTAAAAGTATACAACTGCCGTGAATAATAAGCAGCCTGGTCAGCCACTTTGGGCAAAACCATATTCTTTTAACAATCAAAAGATATGGTCAAAAGGTTCTCTTTTTCCTCTCTAAGCAAGGAGAAAAGGCCTTAGCTCGTCTAACATGTACCACACTTCCCATCATTAATTGTTGCTTTTTTGCTTCATTTTTTCATATTTGATGTTCTCCGATAACATTATACATTTCGATCATACATATGATGATGAAACTAATATTAAAGTTGTTATTAAGAATGTTTCGAAAGAAGCACTTTTTCTCATATAATTTTGCCTTGCCTGGGTAATTCTTGAAAGGTTTTGCGGTCGTGTTTCTGCAGTAATGTAATTCTTGTGGTTTAAATTTTTGAAAAAATTCGATCACTGCTTTCTTCTTTTGAACGTTTTTCTGTGAATCACGATCACCTCCCCGATCTTCCTTTGGGACACTTCCAACCTCTAAGTGCCTTTTCACTATTCCAACAATTCTATCCCTTTTGATATTCAAAATTCCACAAAATGCTCTTTGACACACTCTATCAACTGTACCGCAGTAAAAGTAACGTAGAGTGCCTTTACGTGCATGAATTCCTATTTATTAAAATCCACGCTTAAGTCTGAGACTAAAAAATTCGTTTACAATTTATCACTTACTACTAGAAACGGATAGTTTCACTTCTACGAAGTATAATACCACTTGCGTTTTTATTATCTTTATTTCCTAAGAATCAACAATTAGAAAGTTGCATTTACTATTTAGAAAATAAGTTATCTCACTATCTAGGATAGATAATAATCCGTTGGATCTTCTTCCATTCGCGAGCCGAATTCGCTAAAAAATTATATAATATATATATATACATACATCGTTACTTTTAAACTCTGCACTAAAATGATCAAATATTGGCATTATAACTAATTGGTTTAAAAAGACTGTAGATATAAAATCCACTTCCTTCGTAGCTTTCCTCTTTACACTTAATTTGATTTTATTACATCTATTATAAATCAACAGATCTTCTGAGTCTAGTAATAAATTGCAAAGTTTTAAACCCTATAGTTACACAAAGTCCAATCCAATATTCAAATTTTGTCACCGAACATGGAGGAAACATCAATTTAATTCTGATACGCTCAACCTATCGAATTGAGTGGCTATTAAAGGTTTTGTGGTTCTAAAA
>QYTT01094739.1:19737-45413 GCA_006980735.1 Dasypogon diadema
TCTAAGTGCCTTTTCACTATTCCAACAATTCTATCCCTTTTGATATTCAAAATTCCACAAAATGCTCTTTGACACACTCTATCAACTGTATTCATCCTACGAAGTATAATACCACTTGCATTTTTATTACCTTTATTTCCTAAGAATCAACAATTAGAAAGTTGCCTTTACTAACTATTTAGAAAATAAGTTCTCACTATCTAGGATAGATAATAATACGTTGGATCTTCTTCGATTCGCGAGACGAATTCGCTAAAAAATTATATAATATATATATATACATACATCGTTACTTTTAAACTCTGCACTAAAATGATCAAATATTGGCATTATAACTAATTGGTTTAAAAAGATTGTAGATATAAAATCCACTTCCTTCGTAGCTTTCCTCTTTACACTTAATTTGATTTTATTACATCAACAGATCTTCTGAGTCTAGTAATAAATTGCAAAGTTTTAAACCCTATAGTTACACAAAGTCCAATCCAATATTCAAATTTTGTCACCGAACATGGAGGAAACATCAATTTAATTCTGATACGCTCAACCTATCGAATTGAGTGGCTATTAAAGGTTTTGTGGTTCTAAAATGAATTCAAAGTCATAAAAACTTTAGAGAAGTAAACTGTTTCACCCAGGAAAAAGTTATGGCTACTAGAAAAATACAAAGATTGAGTTTATGTTCATTTCATGGGTTTTCGCTGGTATTCATCTGAACGATTTTTCCTTTTACATTATGTTTATTGCTTTCAAAATTCAATTTGTGGCTGCACCACTGTCAGAAATGTTATTATTGTTTGTTCAAGAGTTTTTAAATTGAAGTTACAGCTAAGATGTTAGATGGACTGAGCACACAAGAGGCTTTTTGAGAAGAGAGATTGAGTAAACATAAATCAGAATTTTTTACACGTAATTTTTGTATGAAAAGAAATCTAGAATTGGCTGGCAATTGTACATACAGTCCGACAATCATTATTTGGATCCCATTTAAGGTATTATATTTCAAACAATTGTTTGGAAGTGAAATGAAAATGCGCTTAAAACGTTATGTTATTATTTTTAAAATGCGTATTTATTAGCGGACAAAAAAAGGAACGAATTTTAAAGATAACAAACAAAATTATAGGCATATTGACACAAACACAAGCCTAGTTTAAAAGTTTGGAGCGCGATTTTTTGGGGACTAAAAAGTCAAATTTTCAAACAGCTGGTATTGAAAACAAAATTTAATAGACTTTAAAATGAAGTGCCACTCGACTCCCCGCCCCCATTCTGTTGAAAATTTTAGCCAGGGAACTTTACCCCTATACGAAACAGAGGACGAAAAATATGGGTAAAATATTCCCTCCCCGAAAATAAAATTTACGTGACAGAGTAATTTTGTAACACGTGATGATAAGTACCCGAAAATTAGCTTATTTTGTTTTCGTTGGGCCACACTGTATATCTAATTCAGCAATTACTATTAAACCAGAAAATAATTTAAAAAAGGAACAGCTTCACTGCTACCAAACTGTGGAAAATTTTTCGCTTCTTATCAACTCTTTAAAGCTGAAATATTGAAATTTTATACATACTCCTATTTCTTAAATAACCTTCAAATGCATTAACCTAGGAATTTTAGATAGATAGACTGGAATTTTCTGGAATATCTCCTTCAATATTTCTTAATATTTTGATACTATTTTACTATTTCGTAATTAAAACTCATCAGCATACACTTGCATATTTTTCAAAAATTTTCACACAAAACACATTTCTATTTATTATTATTACCTATTTCAGAAACTGCTATGTTTTTTCTCTAAATACCATACGATTTTCCAGCTTTAAAAAGTCTTATTCCAGAAAAATTCTCAGATAACGTGAACAGTTTTCAGCTATAATATCTGAAATTGTTTTCAAATTCCTAATGGCTTCAGAGTATATGGATTCTCAATTGAAGGGAAGATTTTATGCCCCATGTATAAAAAGATATTTTTCCTCATAGTTTTCGAATTTATGACATTAACAGTTTCTTTATAAAGTGAAAGAAAATCGTAAAAGTAAAAATAGAGAATTATAAAAGCACAAAGAAGAAAAAAAACTTATAAATCTAATTAACTCAAATGTGAAAAACAACAATAATGATAACGATAGAAACGAGTAAATATTGAACAGTATTTCAGTCCCATCCCAAGCAAATACGCTTGTGAATAAGTATCGTATATAAAGTACACTTGGATACTCTGTTACGCTGTGGATGCGTACCGCGTAAAAAAAGCCACGTAAAAGGAGCCGCGAAAAACAGATTAGTAAAAAAGTACTTCTGCTAAGCTATACTAATGTAAACCATACAAAAAACGATTCAAACTATAAATATGCATGCTAAAGATTACACAAAAAGAAAATCGTTTTTTTGTTCTAAAATGAAAACGCTTCGAAGCAAATGGATAAAATTCTGCAGACAAATACTTCAGTAAATTTGAAAAATGCTGGTAGAAAATGAACCAAATAGGACAATTGCATCAGAGGGCTATGAAAGTTGTAATTTCTTATTTATTAAATGAAATTTCTTTCCAGTCTTACTAATAAACTGTTGTGACAATATATATATATATACCTATATATTTCAAAAACATGTACGTAATACACAGAGGGTATAAAATGTAAAGAGGCGACAGGATGAGATTTTGGGAAAAACGTCACGTACGAAATTTGGGTGCACAACAGTGGGCACTTGGCAGGGATTTTGAGCGTCATCCAAGGTCAAATTTAAACGACACTTGGATGTCAGCTCAATTTATAACACTTCATTTTTGATATTTGGGGCCAAAGTGATCTAAAGGGGTTACTTCAAGGTGAAATAACTTTTTGAATATATACTTGGTAATTATGTATTTTCGAACAAAGATTTCCAAAGATTTTAAGGTATCTCACCGTCCCGTTCCGTTTTATTTGTAAACTCTGCATATTTATGGTATCACAAATGTAATAATCGTTTATAATGCCCATAAATATTTATCATACAGATAAATAAACTACATATTTATTAACAAAGAATAAAAAATCGTTTGATATATGCGGGTCTGTCTGTCTACGCATTAATTTGGGAACCCTTTGCAATTTACTTTGTTAAATTTGTAAAATCAACTTCACAAACAGGCAAATTCTTTACAGAACTGCGTTATTAAGCTTGCGGTATTTTCATGTAACTTTGGTTTCTCTCAATCTAGAATTGACCACTTTCCTCTTCTATAAAATCGTGCAATACAAAAGTTACTAAAAGTACTCCAAATGTTATTTTAATTTACCGTTCATTTTCATTTATTTATTTACAATTATATATTTTTTAAAAGCATTTTTATGGCGCTCACAGGCTTTCTTTTCCTTCCTACATCTAGGGTATAACTTAATTGGTTATAGCTATTTTTCTTGTTTTAACTATCTCCATCCAGAGTTAACAAAACTTAATAACAAATATATTACAATACATAACAAAATTATATTACAAAGCGGGAAGTAAGGAACAGAAAACTAAAAAACTATGTAAAAGAACTTCGATAAAGTTAAAGTCCTCTTCAGCCATTAAAAAACATAAATAAAAATTATCTACTTAAATAAAACTTTTCCAATTGAATTAAACTTTGAATTGTTTTTCGAGAATTTATTGAACATGTTCTTTCACACTTTTGTTTCAATACCTACAAACAAGATATACATATTCTAATTTATTTTCACAAATATATAAAATCACTCATTGTATGTAATAAATATAAAATACATATTTCTCAATCTTGTTAATGAAGTGCGAACGTGAAAGAACGTGTGTCGTTTAAACGATAATTGACATTCGTTACCTTAGTAAATTCGAAAGTCGAATTACTTAAACTTTCATGAATTAATTTAGCTCTCGGCATAGGGACTTTTATTTAAGAAAACTTAAAATTTCATATTTTAAAGTCTAATTAATTTAAACTGCAATTCAGGTGCATTCAATTGGGACTAGGCAAAAGTGTCCGTTCACAATCTGCCGCTTGTAGTCCACGGGAAAAACAGAAGATGGTAATCGGTTCCACATCCGAATAGTTCTACTCAAGTAGAAATCTTGAAACTCTACACTGCTCTACTAAGTGTCCAACGCGGACAATGCAGTACGTCCTGCCCCTCCCCAAATGCGTGCCTCTGATATCAGTATTATTAATGAGCGCTAGGTTAAAAAGTACTTCTTATCTCGCTGCAAGAAGTCCGGGTGTTTCTTCATCGCATTCTTTGCACTAGCAAAGATGTGATTTGAGGAGGAGTCAGGGATTCTTTTGGGAGAAATCAGACAGCTTTGTGGTTTGGATGCATTAAAATCGATTTGTTTCACCCTGCCCAAAAAGCGCTGCAATTATAGCTATATATACCCTACATTTAGCATCTAGGGTATAAAAACAACGAATATCCTGGGGATCAGCAGAATTCAGCTGGAATGAAAGAAATTCGCCATTACTGCTGGTGACAGTGATTCTCAGTCTCGCGGACTCGAATCCGCTAAGCTGAACACATCGTCTGCTGCAAAATAGGCTATTTTGGAGAAAAGGAAGCTTCAAAGCTGGCAAATATATCGTTGATTAAGTGCAAGTAACATTATTTTGCAACAAGCCACAAGTTATCATAAAACACTTTAAACGCACTTTTCTGGGAACACGGTTTTTTGAGCTGTGGAAGATCCCACGTTCGAAACGTCCAACCAATCAACTTAAAAATTTTTTTCTTAAATTGGACACCATTTCCCCACCACTAATTTCCAGCTAAGTATGACGGCACTTTTGCATCTCTTAAACATGCAATAAGTAAGTGGGAAAAGCCTACTGCTTTTATTCACGGGAAGAAATTTCCCAAATTTCATCTAATTTTTGGGCATGAGAACTCAGAACTTCCCCTTAACAGCGATGAGGGCGATAAAAAAACGCCGGGAATTCCGACTTCATACAAGTTGAAATTCTGAAAAAAGAAAAGGAACTTCTAGATGGTGTCAAAATTTTTTCAATTCTTCGGAACAAATTATGACCAATTTGATAATTTATTGTCTTTTGTTAAAAAAGATATTCAGAGATATGACTGAAACTTTAGAGAAGCATTAAATCGAAATTAATTAAATTGAAATCCAGTATAATGCAATGAAAACAATCTCTAACTGGAAACTAAATGTTTATCTTTTCGGTAAGGCTGCGTGTCTTGTCGTGTCGTCAGTGTGAACCAACCCAAATTAATTAGAGTAGTATAGCAAGATTTAGCAGTTAATGAGCAGATAATAAAAAATGTCACTCTAAGGATTAAGAGAGAATAAATCTACGACGGTAGCACTTTTTTAGCCTAATATATTACAAAAATTAGAGGAAGAGTAATTGTTCAAATTAACAACAGAATTTTATAGCCGCGCATATCTCTTTTTAAGTAAAAACATCACAACTGGAAGGATTCTGATCTCTTTTGTTTTGTTTTCTAGTTACATCCATAGCAAAAATGCTTATAAGGTTTTCTATAAACAGGACGATGCGACCAAAGCTGCGTGGACTTAACCATGGTGGCCAGATTGCCGTAAAATGCACTTTTTGTCAAAAATAAAAAGAGCTGAATTTCTGTTTCGTGATTATCAGACAATCTGATAATATCTTAAGCACTAAGATATAAATGGGTACTAAAATAGATGTGAGACATAAGAAAGTGAAGGAACATGTTTGAAACATCGGCTCCACACAGTAGCGACCTAATGCGTTACGAACAGACGATTGGACGGATTCGTTAGAGCGCTTATGGATATACATCGTTGAGTAGCGGAGGTCTGTTTGTAATTTTCTCTGAAGTACCTCCTTAAGTTATGAATTATGGGCGGAATTAAATTTTATTGCTCGACACCCACTGTTTAAGAAGAAATTCTTGGGTGTAACAACAACCCTAAAAACGAATTTGTTGACAGCTTGCTTCCTCGACTGATTACTGGATAATTATATGTAACTTCTACAATCTTTATCTGAATTTATAGTTACATACAAGCTCTGTCCAAAAGAAAAATAAAAAAGTGCCATTAAACGAAATTAAGTAACTTCTGGGCAACTGAACACAAGTGAATTACATTTTAAAAATTAATTTAATTTAACTACAATAATAAACGCACCGACTAACTTGCTTGGATTTTTTATATGCTTTTCATTATAAATTAAATATAATAAATAATTATACATATAATATAATAGTTCTTGGCAACAATACACAAACAGAAGTTACAGTGGTGGCAACAATAATAAACGCCCTCATTATGATTTTCTTCGCGAGAGAAATGTTTTCCAAGTGCAAGTAAAATTAAACACAACGATTAAAAAAGGTATTTTCAAGGTAATTTTCTTATTTTCAAATTTAGAACGTCAATGAAAAAATGTTAAGTACTGAATAAAGGGTGCGGATAAATACTTCTAAAGAATGTTGACTGTCTAATAGAAAAACTGCAGAAAGAATCTATCAATCTGAAACAGTTATTCGCAGTTACCTGAAATTAGGTGAAAGCTATGAAGAAAAAAGTAAAAGAAGATTGAGTTCTAATCTGACTCCACATGAAAACACGACAATTTTGACGAAAGAGAGAAAATGAAATGAATTGATTGTTCTTAAAAGGATGTGTCTTCAGAGAAGTAAACCTGTGGAAAACGAAAAAAAACGGTTTTTGATCGAAATTAAGACATATTAAAAAATTTTGATGACTGTTATTATTTAATTATCTATACACCCTTACTTTGCAATAAAGATTAAATACTAAATTGCGTAATTTTAGTTTTTATACCAATTTGAAAATTGAGGAGATGCGCCCGTTTGAAAGAATTACATGTAACTTGCGATATCAGGATAAAAAACAATGAAAATAAATCAAATTACTTGAAATATTTTATTTTTTATATGCAATATGAAATACGGTCAGCATGTTCGACAACAAAAGGACTTGTACTACAAAAATAATTGATGAATTTCCTCGGTTGAATTCAGTTTATATCATTGTCATCTTTATCGCTGATTCTTGGCCAAGAAAATGTCTCCTGTTTGGGAATATGTAATAATTTACCATCTTCATTAAATCCTGTATTTTTCTTCTTTAATAGGCATTTTACCGGTGGGATATAACATGTATGTTGGTGGAATTGGTGAGATTTTTTTTCTGTCATTAATAATGTGTGGCATTTTACATTTTAATATGAAAAGGCCCAATTAATGTAACCATGTTTCTCTTGAGTGTACATGAAGTAGTAAAGAGTGCTGATTTATTTATTTCGTTTCTTCGGAAACAGCAGTATTTTTTTATTTATTAACCTTGTGAAATTCACTATCTCTTTAGCTGTTATTTCTTTTACTATGAATTTTTCAGGCAACCTGATTCCCTGTGTGTAGATTTTATCATGTTTTCGGGGATTTATAGGGATAATTCCGAAATCTCGATCGTAAAATAAGAAACTATGACCTCAGATTGGAAAATATTATTGAATATTTTCAAATCGACCTGTGTCTGTAAGTGAAAGAAGGTAGCGAGAAAGAGTGTGATTCTTGTTTTCCTACCTTTATTATTTTTCGATATTTCAATTATTTTTGCATTAATCACATAATACTATATATACATAACTCTATAATAACTGTTATTGACATCGCCACCATCGGCGAGATACGCCTTTTCAAAAAAATCACAACTCTCAACTTGTAATTTTATATTAAACTAAATTCGTTACATACTAACTTTTAAAATCAATTTGTAGATCTACATTTGTAGTTTATGAAATGCACAAAAATGAAAATAAAAAAATTTGTGATATACACTGTTTTTAAAAAACCGATTCAAATGTCTTCTCCTTCCCCTCTCAGATAAAGGCAAACTTAAACTTATTAGTAACTTCTAATCGCATTAAGCAAATTTGTAGTAGTGATCCGAATTTCATTTGCACAAAACGCCTTAAAAAACTTACCCTCACTAATTTTCATAAAGTGCCGAAGAGCTGCACTAACCAGTGGGATAAAATATTTTTTACGGACGAGAAGAAGTTCAATTTGAATGGTCCGGATTTGCGCAAAGATCCAGAAGTTCGAATGAGTCCAGGCAGGATTTGGAACTCAGGAAAAATCTGATTTGGCTTGGATTTCAAATAAAATGAATGCAGCAGTTTACGTTGTACTCATGGATGGTTAAATTCTGGAAGAGGCAGGACACACAGATTTTATTTATCGACAGGACAATGCTTTTGCACACAAGGCGAGACATGTAAAAGATTTGTTCGAAGGGAAAAATGTAAAGATTTTGGACTGACCATCAACAAATCCCATGTATCTAATGGTCTGTCGGACACTTAAGAATTCGCTAGACGATATATTGAAAATTGTACTTTTATTGTTATTTAAAATAACTCAAAATTTTAAATTTCGACCACTGCAATTTTATTATGTAGGTCAATAAGCAATAGCATTATAAGTTATTGGTTAATGTAATTCTGTACTTATATGTGCAAGAACGCCAGGCAACGGTATATTGTCATCCAACAGATAAATAAGGATGCGATTGTCCAAAATAACAATGAATTTTTATGTTTTTAGTTTTCGTAAAAAAAAATCAAAAATGGGCGTTATTCCGTTGTAAACATTCCGTTTTTAACAATTCTGCATAATATACTTTATTGCTACGTAATGTCATATATTTTCCTAGCAATAACGAAGAATTCTCGTTAATTTTATTCTGTTATCATTTCACAATTTTTATTCTAATATTCCTAAATTATATTTCCAATAATGGGAGAAGAAAATAAATCGTTAAATAGATGTCCGTCTGTCTGTCCGTCCACGTGTTATCTCGAGAACTTTTTAAGCTAGAAATTTGAAATTTGGTACACATATACCCTATTAAAATTGAAAGATCAAATTCGTAAATGGCCCAATTTGGATAACTCCTTCATAGGGTTGCCATATGAAACCACCAACTATATTAAATAAAAAATCGATATTTTCCCTTTAAAATGAGAATGCTTCGAAGTATTAGTAGTTTTTAAAAGCTTTTGAGATCGCCATGAAAATGGCAAATCTGGACAATATATAGATATAGGTTACTAACTTTTAAGAATTCAAAATGGCAGATCGGATATGTCAATTTTTTCAAAGGTTTTTGCGATCGCTTTTATGGACTCAAGATGACGGATCCAATATGGCGGACTCATTTTTGAGAGTTGTGTGGAATAGTCATGAAGACATGTATATCTAGTGTCGTTGTAAACCAGAACTATTGTAAGTCTATTAAAGCAACATTAACACTAGGGTTGTTTTTTTTAAAGCTGTAATAATTTAAAAATAACAAAAGGAATTTCATGTTAAAATTCAAAGAAATTATTAAAATTGGACATGTAATTAGAAAAAAATAACAATTACAAACATTCAAATTGTAAAATTTACTTTAATGAATTTACAATAGTTCCGATTCACAGCGGCGATTTATTCTTGAGGTCAATGAATACGAATTGAAGACAAATTTTAAAAATTTAGAATGGCGAATCCAATATAACACAAAAATTCCTTAATATTTTAATGGAATGGAATGGAATGGAATAATTTGGTGGAATGAAGAGCTTATGAGTTTTGAGACTGATGTTTACGAACTCGAAGTTATATTTTATACAAGCTCAATGAATGCAATATGGCGGATATTATTTTGAAAATTTCATACATTCCGTAATATACAGAGTGCACTAAAGGTAAAGGGACAATGGAATATCTTTAAGAATAAGTAGCCGTGGACAATTAACTACATTATTTTCTTTTCTTCCCTACGTCTAGGGTATAACATAATTGGTCTAAAGCAATTATAGCTTCGTTCCTTGTTTTTGTATTATAATTTAAATCTATGCAATATAGTGTTCTTTTCTGAATTTAGGTAAAATTAGTCACTTATGGAAGAGCATTGAAAATGAAACGAAAAGATTCACTAGAAGGCCTGTGAACTTTTGTTCGATGAAGACGCTATGTTTTTTAACCAAAAAAAGAGGAATGCCTATTAGTTTCTTCTCAAAACAATTAGAAAAATTTTTTTTATGTCGTATAAGGTACAATAACAATGTAAATGAATTTATGCTTCTCACAACGAATTTCGCTGTATGTTCTCATTACTGAGCGCTTTATTGTGCAGTCATTTTGTTAAACCCTTTTCAAAACCATGCTACTTTCGGATATAAAAGCAGATCTTTTCCTGTGAGGTTTCCGTTTCTCACCCAGTTTGAACTGAGTTAATTTTTGAGTGTCATTCTTAGAAAGTTTAGGTAGTTGAACTAAATTTGTTACCAATTTTTTCCATTGAACTGATGGTGTTAAATTTACAATACCCATGTAGGTACCATCATATTAGTGACAGCTTTCCTATCCATACGGCATCACACAGCAAACATTTTATCCCCAATATATTTCGAATGTAGCATCTAGACTACAAATTGAACATAACCGTCTTACTTGGCAGTAACTTGTGGTGATGTATTTTCTAGATACTTCTGCTATCACTAAAAGGTTCCACACCTTTTCACATTGAACTGACTTCATTCTGTTTTCGAGATGAGTCCTTCAACTGAAAAAGTCTGTCTCATTCTGTCTGAATTCAGCTTTTATTCTAGTAAGATTTACGCAACAAGAGAGTACTATATCTTGTATTCTGTGCATGTACCGTTATTTTCTAATCGTTACACATACTCTTTCACTCCTATTAAATTATGCTTTTTCAATTCAAAACGGACTGAATGTGGCGGAATCAAGCCTAGAAATGAACTAAGTGTGGCGGCGAGATACCTGTAATAAGCACACCATCAAAATGAACCTCGTATAGTGTCCGCCCACTATGGCTCCGCAACACGATTGACTTTACACATGCCATTAATGGGCTCATGCTTAGCTTACCATAGTTAGTTCTATAGAAATTATCTCTAGAGAGATCTCAAAACGCAGATTTAATGAACCTGTGCTGAACAGACTCAATGCGACCGATGTGAGCAGCGTAGGATGAATTCCATACCTGCGAAGCGTGTTCAAGAAGTGGTCGGACGAACGAGTTATACAACGTTAAGGAAACTTGAAGATCAGAGAACTCCCTGGACCAGCGTTTAATAAATCCCAGCATGGAGTTGCCCCTAGAAGCAGCACCTATTGGCAATTCTGACCATTGTCTTATATCGGCTCAGCTTTCCATCTGCTCCCTGAAACCCTCTGAATCGATTTCCACCAAGAGATTAGTGTGGCAATACAACCGAGCTGACTGGACCGGGCTTAGTAAATTTTTTAAAGTTAAATGTTTTGTCTAAAAAAATGTTAAGTACTGCTGCTGCGAAGCGTTAACCAATATTATCTGGTTAGGGGTGTTAGCTTTTATTTCCCACCGCTATAAAAGACTTAGACCAAATAGAAACTTGTGGTTTACAGACGAATTTAGTCTGACTATAAGGCTAAAAGAGGCGGCATTTCCGGCTTATACGGCGAACGTGTCCCCTAAAGTAAGGCAGATTTATACTGAAGCACGCAACAAACGGAATTCCAGCATTATCAAAGCCAAATTCCAATTCGTCCAGAACATATAAGAAGGCTGTTTGCATGACCTAGAGGCATCAAAGGCTTGGGGTAGCTTGTCAAGTCCATCAAAAGTAATTTCACCTTCCCTTCCATACCAGTCCTCATCGGTAATGGGAATGTATCTGCGGACTCTTTGGAAAAGGCAAATGTACCGTTAATTTCGCTGCAAATTCGCACACTCCATTTACCACGTTTTGCGGATAACAGTACCCTGTTGATTTCGCGTACTCATTAGAATCAGTGGCTGACTCCCGCAGTAATACCACCGATAAGAATCGAGCACGCATGATTGGATCATTTAACGATGACATTAAGAAAATTATTACCTGGCGCAGGGCGAATTGTGTCGAATTTGCGTCCAAATCCAAAAGCCACATGATTTCCCTTAAAAAATCCCCAAGCCCCCAACCTCCTCTCTTCGTTAATTCTCCTAATTGGAACATTTTAAACCTTCAGGTATCCAACAATCTTAGTTTGCCGGATCACATCTTTGCTGTTGCAAAGAATGCGATGAAATGCCTGGGATTTTTGCATCAGTGCAAGAAATAGTTTACCCCTAGCGTTCATATACCAGGCTCATATCAGTCCTAGACTTGAATTTAATTCACATATTTGGGATGGGGCAGGGCTTACTGCATTGTCCACGTTAGACAAATTCAAAAAAAAGCTTTCAAGCTCATTGGCGATGAAGCGATTATATACTTCCAAAATCGATTCCTTGGAGCACGGACGCAACGTCGCATTTCTAACGCTCTTTTATCGTGACTTTAATGGATATTGTTCTAACGAAATCTCTCTCTGGTTTGATTAATTGTAGTTTTATCCCGACCCATAATAACCGCGCAACGAGCGGTCTTTACTCTTTCGTTATCGAGACAAGACCTAGCAGAACAGTAAAGTTTTGCGAATCCTTCTTGAGTCTAACTATGCGAATGTGGAATAGACTACCATCTTCTGTTTTCCCTGTCGACTATAGGCCACAGTTGTTTAACCCTTTCGTTACTGTCGAAATATAAATTTCCCATACATTCAGGCATTCCGTGGCGAAAAGGTTACGCAAAATGTGCATCGACATTTCCACTCAATCTCCCAACTTTCTTTTCTCTCAAATCGCCATTTTCCTTCCCGCCAAGGCGGGAATGGAGGCGGCATAGCCGCATAGGGTATCCCCTAAGCTTTGGCATCACTGTAAAAAAGGTAAAGAGTGATGTACACAGGTATAAGGATGTACACGCTATACAAGTTACATGTGTACCGTATTTTCAAATGTGTTAAACCCATTTCCGAAATTTATGTATCTATCTTCTACATAATTAAAACGCTAACGCGAGAGCTAGTGATTTTTCCTGTGAGTTTGTTTCTGCACAGATTTTAATGATTCCAACACTAATCGAAAGCTTATCAACTGAATATGGAACATCAGTAATAAAACTTAAAGAAGAAAAAACTTTAATAAAATCAAAGTAGGCGAGAAACAGAATTGTGTCGTGGAGCAAACCAAAACGCCAACATTCTGTTTCTCGCCTACTTTATTCCTTTGCACTTTTTTAAAAGTTTTATTACTGGTGTTCCATATTCAGTTAAGTTTTCGCTTAGTGTTGGAATCATTAAAATCGGTGCAGAAAAAACTCACAGAAGGAATCACTCGCTCTAACACTCTCGCGTTAACGTCACCGATCTCTATATTATAGAAGTCGGTGGTTAGCGTTTTAATTATATAGATTGTTCGGAAATTATTTGCGTAATAAAACTAGTTATAAATTAATGAACCTATCTCCCTTTAATTCGAAATTTCGTTACAATGCGTTTCTCTTTGCACACGACTTTCTACAGCTTCAACTTACTGTAATAACGTATTAGGTTACCTTGATGCATTCACCAATATGAAGTTACAGGAAAATCAGTGTATAATAGTTTTATAACCTAAACTGATCTAAATTACTTCGCAAAACCTATTGGCACTTAATGTAATCCTAATAACTTCCGTACCTGTTAGTTGCTTTGTAACATTTAAAGCGATAAGATCGGCTAAAGAGTTTTTAGTTGCCAATCAAACTACGGTTGAGCATTTCTGCTTTCCACGTCTTAGGGTCATCAACTTCACTGCCTTTCCTTTTAACTTTTTTCACAGCGAATGGCTACAATTTAGGCATCAGATCTACAGACAAGAAGAAATGAAGACATTAATGGCATCCAATTATACCGTCATATTTTTAAAAACACTTAAAACAACTGCCTCTCTTTTAAGTCGCTAACCTACAAATAATGACTCGTGAAAATTTCGAATTAGACTTTAGTCTGAACTCTGAAGTGGCAACAAAAAATCAATTCGGGCCGTCGAAGAGAGCAGCGAAGCATAGGAAAAATGTTCTGGAGGCATTTTGATGGCGCACACAAACGTGCCCACATATCGGCCACCCTCACTCATTCAATGTTTGCCGTGTTTCAAATGCTCACCTGACAACACGCTGTGTTCCCTAGACACCGAGATACATTAATTTCCATTAGCCAGCATTACAGACTAAAAGAAAAAAAATGAACCAGCAGCCGCCTTTGCCCCTATATTACCTTATCAGTGGCCCTCACAAAGGAGGCTAGCAAAACAGCAGTGCTCTGCTCGTCATCATAGTGCGAAGATCCCTCGGTGTGATAAAACACCTTGCCTGACGCTAACATGCTTTCCATTCCATAGACCATCCCTTAAATGGAGCTTAATCATGCTCATCCCCTCGGTGCGCTGCTGTTACTTCTAGCCTTGCAAAATATGATAACTGCCAGCCGCGCTCGTTGATAAAATAAGTTTTATGTTTTTTAAGTTTTTTTACTAGGAACAAGCAGCACGGAATTGGACTTTTTATCAAGACGCGACGGATTTTGTTATTAATTTACCTGTTGGCATTCGAATTAGTTCACCAGCACATGAATTTCTAAATGGGATGAAACAGATTTATCTTGTCATTCCTAAATGCAAAGCGTTGGAAGAAATTCATTAAAATTTTCCACTAGTGTCGTTATAGTTGTGTTCTGTTGTTCAGATCTAGAACAACGGAAATTATAAATTGAAAACAGCAAATATTTATAAATGCAGTCAAATATGGAGGTTGAGAGCTTTTAGTCAGACTGCCCTGACTAACTAAAAATGTCAATATTGAAGTGCACAGTTCAATATCAGTTCTAATTTCGACACGTTTACCATGTGATATCAATTTTTTCAACCCTCATACTTGAATACTTTTATAAATGCTTACTTTGTACGTTGAATGTGAAATCTCTGTTGTTCTGTATCAGCACAAAAGAACACAGCTTCGATTCACAGCAATACAAAAAAATATTTCTTACTTATTTTACGAAATTTAAATGATGGTCATTTCAAAGAAAAAAAAGAAAAACTACTATCATAGTTTTTCCGAAACACGATTTCAATTGCTTTTAAATTTATTTTATGTAATTGTGATTTCGCATTTACATAAGTACGCCATGCTTGCCCTTCTGATTGACAAAAATCTGATGAAAGCGTAACTACTCTTACATTTATAAAGAATGATTTCATTTGGTTATTTTTACTCCATAGGCGTTAAAGGGTATTCACGCTCCGGTATTTGGGTATTCAGTGTATATTTTTCGTTTCTATGGAAATAACTATGAAAAACTCTGAAATTTACTCATTTTGCTATTTTTACAACGATACAAAAGCTACGAAGAGTCAATACCCCTAAACGTGAATACCCTTTTAATACTCAAACTCAAAATAGGTAACTGAATGAACATTTTTTCAATTAAACATAACGCAAAAAAATAGATAGATATTATATACTGTAAAATTTATTTTATTTTCTAGAAACGGCAAGGAAAATTTTTTATTTTGCTAAATAAAAGTCTGTCTTGAATGGTTTTAATAATTTATATTGCGTACTGAATTTTTTAACACTAGACTTACGGGCTGAGCCAATTTGACTCATTTAAAATTTTATTGCTATATATATATAGCTTAAGTATTATTTCTTAAATACATTTGTTGGTTTTTAGTTGCTTAATGAAATATACGTAAATATTTATTTCTCCCCTCCGCCGAGCCCTTCATTTCTCATTTTTGAATGTTGTATACCTATTTTTCCGGCTATGAGCCAATTTGACTCATAAAATGATTTAACATTTAATCACTTTACACATGAGAAGTAACTGTAGAGACGACGTCGAAAACACTTCCATTTCCAGGTCGAAAACTCATAATGTTGACGCACGGAAGAATTGTCAGGTTCAAGCATCATGTAAGAGAAATGGATGTAAGAGCCTTTGTGCTAAATATAATAAAAATGTTTGCGGAAAATACATTTCAAAAACAAAGTTTATATGTAAAAATGTTTTCAATGAAGTCTTCAATAATAAATCTTTCATTTAAATTGATTTAATTCTGTTACAAGATCTATTACTTTCCAGGGGAAACCAACAAAAACTTTATTAACATATTAAGCGAAAAAATGAATTCAACAAATGTTAGAAGAACACAAGCAGTTACTTTCACAGCAAGCTGTTTCAGTCCATACCTTAAAAAGATAGGCAACGTCAAGGAAAACACCTGTAGATTCTACCTAAAATCTAGAGCGCCTGCGGATGTTTAAAACTCCTAAAAGAGATATAACTATTGCTTCTGTATCAGTAACAAGAAATAATTTGCTGGGTAAAACCAAAATTCCGTCATCTCATTCTAATCATGCTTTATCTATGCACGCGCGCAGTGCCTTGTTTACCAATTATTTAATAAATAGAGAGTTGTCTTTTTTTTAACATCCACGACAATCAGCTTTTGGGATATAGATTATTGTTGCAAAACAAGTTCGGATTTCACGCTTCTTTAGGTCGAATTAAATTTAAACAACTTTTGAGATAAAAAGGACAATCTGTCTACCGTAACGTTGATAATAACACATAAACATGAAATTACGGTTCATTGTAAAAGATAAATGAACATGAAACAGCTAGAAATAAGATTTAAATTGTCTTTGAAATTCCGAAAAATAAACAGCTTAACATTATTTTAAAGGAAATTCCACTGCTGCAGTCTGGAGCTCAAAAGTATCTAATCAAACTCGTTAACTTGTTTTGATTTATTAGCTTGAGACCTTTTAGAAGTAGCGCCTAATCAGAATCCATCATTGTACAATTTGTGGAGTTTACATCGTAGTGGTCTGATGGCTTTGGAATACGCAAATCTACTCAACATGATATCTGTCAAATTTCTGATGACATGTCAGGTTAAATTATAGTATATTTTCTTCCATTAAGCCTAGTACGCTGCTGAACCGGAATTCCGATTTGCAATTCAAGCGCTTATCTCTACACGGTAAAACTATAGTGTGTAGAATAGTGTGGAAAAGAAATCAAATTTCGGAGACTTTATTCTGACACATGGTTGACAGTTCGAGACTGAGCACGTATTGATAATTTTTGTATGCATTTGTTACAGTTTGAAACCCACATAACACATTTCACAACCGCTGTCAAAATTACCAATTCTGGCAATCGGAATAAATGTTCAAGCATTTATTCCGGTTTGCCTAGACGGAAAATTTGTCTCCACTTGCAGGTAGAGCCATCTCTCGGAAAATACCGAACTTACGTTTTACCACTCACTTTCCGATTCAACAGCGTACCGCAAAACGGAATGCAATTGAGAAATTTTCGTAATCGGAATTCCCTCCGTTTTTTATGCACGTATTTCTTATGGAAATCGGAATTCCGGTTCAGCACCGTACTAGGCTTTAGGAAGAAAATAATGTAATGAGTATGTAGTGAATTGTCGCGGTTAGTTAGTTACTCTGACTAATCGCAGCTGACCTAATACCTGCAACATTGCAATGGCCAAGAAAAAGTTTTAAAAAATATGCAATTATAAAGGACTGTGATGTGGGTTGTTTTTTGAGAAAGGCTGCGATCAGTCTATCAAAGTAATGTTTTATCAGCCTTTTAAAGGAATTAATAGAACATTTCCGCATTTCCTCTTTGAGATTAATTAAGGCCAAAATAATGGTTAAGAACCCCCTGTTTGTGTCGTACAATTTTTGTCTCAAACAATTTGTTCGAAAATGTATAATTATTGGGTACGCATTCAAGAGATTATTTAACAACTATAAGTTACTTTGGCTCATGATTGAACCACAAATTCGATTAAATTTATAATACCCTACATCTAGGGTATAACAACGATAACAGATTTCTATTTCAATGAAGGAATATCGTGACCTTTCGCTACTTTTAAACTAAAATATTCAAATTCTTTTACAATTTTCAATTCAGGTTAAAAGTTTAAATCGTCAAACGTAAGACAAAAATTGGCATTACGTTAAAAACCAAATAAATAAACTTGCAAATGCAAATCTCATTAATTTTTTTATATTGTTGTGTAGTAAGTCATTAACTGAGATTTACCGCATCTAATTTCATTTAACTGCTACATATACACCAACTTTTTTATACCATTATAGTATGAGCTACATAATATGCATAAGCTGACTGTTGACCTTTCCATCTTAGATAAATTCACCTCGCAGATCAAATAGAGGCGAACTGAATACTTTCAGGTTGAGAACGAATATAGATAATATTAATCTTCTAATGCATGGATTTTTTCAAGCTTTTGAAGTAGACACGCACTTATTGAATAAAATAAAATGGATAATTGTGGAAGTAGGTAATAAAGAGCAATGTAATCAGTTTTTGTATTATAATTGAAAGCCATAAAAGCATGAAATTCTCCACCAGTAATCTGTCTTGTTGCAGCAAATGTCAAAATTCAAAAAAAAGGAATAAAGAAATAAAAATTAACAATAAAATTCAAATAATAAGAAAATAATGCAAACAAGAGAGTACAATAATTAAAAATTCAATAAAACTCCGTAACAAAATGACAAAAACAAAGAAGAACAGAAAATAAAATCCAAAATAAATGGGGCCCGAGAGGATTAATTAGGTCGCCCTGTAAAAGAGAGAGAAAGAATTTCATCAATAAGTGCATGATGAGCTCAAAAAAAAGTCACTGGAATAAGCAAAAGCCACTTTAGGCGATTAGTTGGAAAAAAATGCAGAGTCCTTACTCTTTTAAGCAGTAGGACATTTAATTATCTTCACAGTTTTGGGATATGCAGATACAGAGTTTATAAGTATTTCAGATAATTCAGATGTGAATTACATTACTGAAAATGTATCTAAAGAATTTATAGTAATTTACATTCTCGCCTAGGGGACTGGTGCATTAAACATAAAATCCTATGAAATGCAGGTTTAAATGTACCAGCATCGACAAAAACTCTTTAAGAAAATAAAAAAACAAACAAATTAATACAATTTCCATTTATCTCGGAGAATATTTTTATTTTGGAGTAGAAAAATCCATAAAATTATTGGACTTAGCTTTACCTGGAGAAGATGTCTTGCCAGAAATTGATATAGGGATTGATGGGTTACCCTTATTCAAAAGTTCCGGAACTACATTATGGCCCATACTTAGTGCAGTTTCGAATACCGCAAACATAAAACCTTTTAAAATTGATGCATATGTTGGTAGTAGGAAGCCAGATATGATGAACGAATTTTTAAAGGAATTTGTCGGAGAAATGAACCATTTAAGTTTTGAAGGGCTGCTGATAAATAAAAAAATTATTAAATTAATATTAGTTGAGACAACCCTGTATTTCCATTCTTTCGATAAATATTTAATTTCTAAGCTTTACGTGTAATTTATATTATCCTCAAATAAATGATTGATGTAATATAACACATTGTAAATAAAGGCAATAAAAGTATTTGGAAGTTCTTCTTGCCGCAAAAGAACTTATCCCAAGGCAAGTGATACTTTCAAAATACACTGCTCCATCCCATTATTAACACACAAAAAAGCATTTTCTTCAAGTATGTATTTTATTTCAATGTAACTTCTTTGGGAAAAATAAATAATTTTATTCCCAATGCAATACTCTATAAATATAACAGTTATTTTCAAGTTTTTTTTTAAATTATGACACGCTCCTCCATAGTTTTTTTTTACTGCTGCATTGATTCTGTGAGACATGCTTTCAAAGTATAGCTTTGTATAGCCTTTGTCTATGTTTTTTGCTGTATACTAATTACTTAAAAGTATTCACCTTTCCAATTGGATTAATATCTGATATATTTTTCGGGCCGGAAAAGATGCAATAAAGGATTCTTGCCGAATCGAAAATAACTTTAATATAATTGGCCGGATGAATTTAAAAGCAGCAACAACTGTCTTTTGTGGAGTAATTTTTGCGGTCTAGTCAGGGAACCAAGAAAAACAACCGATGTACTGGTTTACTTATAGCGAATGCCTGTATCATACAATTTGCTTGTACTTATAACTTATAACTAGCTGATTAACTAAAACAGACCATTACACTCAGAAACGAAATGAGGATTATTTCTGAATCTTTACCAGATTTATTTGGCGGGTTACCACGTTAGATTTTAAATGAATTATTTTAGGAAATATATTTTAAACTCTGTCAATCCTGAGATTCGTAATCAAGCCGATTACGTTACATTTCTAGATTCTAGTACTTAGGCATAGCAGCTTAAAATAAAACTGTGGAAAACTATTGATCTTTACATTATGACAATCTCTTGTAAATCAAAATCATTTTAATGCTGGACAGTGGACATGATTCATAAATATACATGCATACATGCAAGAACATCTTTAATATCAATCAGTATCAATAATTAATATGGAGGTTTAAATTATCATCTAACAAAATAACAAAAATTAATTTTGAACTATTTTAGACATCATTTAACAACATAATTCATAGCTGGCAAATCATTTTTGAGATAAAAACGTACTGGAATATGTACTTTGACATTGATCTTCAGCAATTATTTCTTTTATAAATATATAAAAATTCATTTTTAATACACTATAAGTATTGTAAAATATAAGTAATATAACGAATAATGATCATTAACAAGGGGCTAGCTACTATAAAAGAGAAATTTAATCTGCCACATGGTCAATTTCGCTTAAATTTCATAAACTGCACTACCTGAATCAGTTTTACAAATTCAGTAATTAGAAAGTTCTTTATTTTATCCTTTTAAGGAAATCTTTATTCCCAATAAATCATTCAGCAGGTAAGAAGATCACTGATTAAAACCACTCAGGAGACTAATTACTGAGACCCCCTAGTCTTCTGGATGTGTTGGCATAATAAGAGAAAATTGGAAAAAAGGTCAAATAAAAATCCAGAGAAGTCTGACAAATTGAAAATTTATCACCGGACGTGATTGAGTTTCCCATTTAAAGGTGCCGTGTTCATCGGTTACTCTTTTGTCCCATCTGGTCAATAACCGCTGACCGATCCCAAGGTAACGCACGAATTTTAAAATTTCTTGACACTCCATTGCACCTCACCGAAGCCTTAATATGGGTAATGGATTTCATCTTCACGGTTATGGATGGATAGCTGGGAGAATAAATCATAAAAATCCGTCGATTGGCATCAAAGACGAACGTCTTACTGGGCACACTGTATTAAAGCATTTTATCCGCCTCAAGATGGTTGATTTCCATTTAAATTTGTTTTAATCGTACTTGCTATTCAATTGATAGGTAAGAAATGATATTCAAAGCTTAGTGTCGGATTATGTCAATGGCTTTGAGACCAAAGATTCTTTGTATACTTTTGTTTGAGATCAGATTTTAGAAGAGCTACTACAAAGTTACTATCTTGGAAACCCATTTCTTCAAGCAATTGTTATCTGATCAAATGACAGGCTTTTGTTGAATTGAATAGTTGCTTCTCAATGGCTGGAATATTATACCACAACTCAACATGAAAATATGGTACGATAAGGGCAAATCCTATCATTTTAATTACTTTATGCAAATTCGGAAAAATTTGGATAAGATTTCCTTTAAAGATAGCATGTGAGAATGTATATATACGCTTTTTACGTTTAAATATACGAAAAATATTCAAGTTCTTTTACATTTTATTTGAAGCCGGCATAGGATTTGTATAATAATTTGAAATGACTATAGAATTCTGATATCATACAGTTTCCAGGTTGTTGTGGGGTTTTGACTTGAGTGCAAGGGTTCCATTAGTACAGTGAAGGTTAATACTTTTATTATCTTTTTTGATTAAAAATTTCAGCTTTACATTTTCACTAAACTAATCAATCTTTGTTGAAAAACGGGTTTGTTTTAATATTAAGTTTTTATCGCTTCTGATTTTATTTTTTGCTTATATAAAATTTTCAAAGAACTCTCCTTATTTTCCAAAGCACTCCAATAAAATTTCGGTAATTTTTTTCCTAGTATATAGATAAAGTATCTGTTGCCTAATACGTGTTGGGAATTCGTTAGAGGAAAGCTACAAATATGATTGTTACGGATATTTGTTACGGAGTGATCACATTAATCAATAGCAAGAATTAGCAAATAAACTGTTACAGGTATTGCTCGAGGACAATGGCGATATCGTATATTGATTACAAAATGTATGCTAAAAATTATGAGAAAGATACCTGAAACTAACTTTCGATTCATTTGCCACTTTAGTTAACACTTTAAATTAAAAATAGATCGTAGTTATTCTCATTCAAATAAAACATAAAACACTGTCGACGGGGAAAACAAGATGACAGACTGTATCATACCCTTACAATTCTGTTCAAAAAGGATTCACGGTACTTTACTGCTTTGCTAGGTCTTATCTCGAGGACAAAAGGGTGAAGACGGTTTGATGCACGACTGTCAGATCAGAGATTTCGTTCGAACAATGGCCATTAGAGTAGCAATAAAAGAGCATCACGCAAGCAATATTGCGTCGGTGTTCCAAAAAATCGATTTTAGAAGTAATCACCTCATCGCCAATGAGCGTAAATTCCTTTTATTGGACTTTGTCTAACACGAATAATGCAGTACGTCCTGCTCTAGACGGATATGTGAGTTCCACTCAAGTCTGGATCAGACGTAAACCTTACAAATTGTTGGATACCCGAACCCCTACGATGTTTAAGTTAGGAGAGCTAGAAATGCACCCCTCGTTGTCAAAAGACAACGCAAGAGAGGGAGGGGGTTGCAGTTCATTTAAGAACAATCAGACAGCTATGCGTTTTTGAATGCATTAAACTTGACGCAATTGGCCTCTGTTAGGCGAGAATTCTCATTATGTCGTCATCTATTATTAACAATAGTAGTTTCACGACAGTCAGCAAATGATTCAAGTGAGTATGCGAAAGCAAGTGTAGTGTCATTTGAAAACCGTAAATTGGATGAAGAGTAAAAAGAGTTTTAGGGACAATAAAGATCCATGCGGCACGCCAGTATTGATATTACATACGTTGGAGATAACACCCTCCAATAGCAAACCTCCAATCCAAGTAAGAAGAGAGTGGTCAAAAACGAATGCTGGAAGTTTGGCTAAAAGAGCGGAGTTGTAGACTCTGTTGAAGGTTGTTAAAGCGCAACTATCCCCGATTCTCTAAAGTTGTGCAGACAATGATGCCAACATTCAATAAGCAACGTCATCAATTCACAGTTGAGCGCCCAATTCGAAAGCCATACTGGTGGTCCTGAATTAATTTGTTCGTCTCGAGGTATTTCACCAATTGTGCGATAATAAAAATCTCAAAGACGTTTGAAAAAATCGAAGTAATTGCTATTGGTCTATAGTTAGAGGGATCGCAAGCTTTCCCATTTGCGCGAATTGGTTAAACAAAGAAAAGTTTCCATGATGATGGAAACATGCCTTTTGAATAAGATAAATGAAGCATTTTCCTCAGATATTTGACCAGGCAATGCGAGATGGCCGTACCGTCGAATCGAAACACTCCCGAATTTTTTTTTAAAAGCTCACACTTTGCTAGCTATTTCCATCTTAGAAATTTTACTTTTAGTGCCTTTTTAAAAAAGAAAAAAGTGATTTTTTAAATCCAATTTAATTATTCCGATATACAGAAATATATAATAGTTTGGCTGCCGCAATTAGCATAAAAGCTTTCGTGAGAGAACTATATGGTAAAATGCCTTTGTCGTGAGAGAGCTTTTAAATGCCAGTCACCGGTGACCGGCACGGCAGTCAACGTGTTAATAAAGGTAAATACAAACATTTACCTCTTCGGATTAATTCCTCGATACACTTTTCGTATATCTGTCGAATGACCTGAGGAGAAATCGGATTAATTTCTTGTGAAATTATATCTTTTTTATGGGAATTTTGCAAAGAGGTTTGTATCCCCAAAACAATCTTTGAAATTCCAAAAAAGTCTTATTTATTCAACCTCAACGTAATGAGGAAGCATAAGATATGTAAACTAAAATAAACACGGGAACAAATGTGGAGAATTTCCATGAAACATAAACAAATTTCCCGGCACTGAGATCACAAAACTCAACATATGTTTATGCTAAAAAGTAGCTGGGAAGTTGCTTTCAGGACTTCAGGAGATTTCTGGTGACCTGACAAAATTTTCCAACAAACAAATAAGGCAAAATGTTGATTTCAAGAACAATTTGGCAATTTCATTAAATTGCCAGAAAAACTAGTGCACCACATCAAAAATCACATAAACTTACACCATATGAATATAGGATCAAGCTTACCTATTATTTAATCCATAGATCCAGGAAACAACCTAAAAACCACTCGCGAAAACTTTAAAACGAATTAGATGACAACTCAACTCAACTTTATTGCACAGATAATATACAATGAAATATTACAAACTAATACAAAAATAAAAGTTCTATGTAGTAAAATACTAAGCTTCCTAGCTTCTGTAAGGCAATGGGTGCATTCATAACAATAAGCGGCTTTTAGCGGCTAGCCAACATTTTCGGCTTACTTGTTATGAACGCAAGGGCTAACTCATCCGCTAATTTAGCCTTTGTCAGAGTTCTTCAGCCCAAGAATTTGAGGCTAATTAAGCTAAGAAAAAGAAGAAGACAGCTTAACAACAAATTTGTTTACAAAGTAATTGGCAGCAGAATTTAGGTGATTTTCGATGATTTTATTAATTTAATTCAGAAGAAAGCATAGAAACGAAGATTTTTTAAATTGGAAACTGTAGGTACAGTGTTACAGACAGCCCCGAAGTATTACTGCAGATATATCTTCATACTTTTCATGTGAAAGCCATTGAATAATCTCTTATGCCAAGGCTCCAATACGTTTGACAACATTTTTAAAAATTATATGTCCAGTGCTTATTGAGATGTTAAATCTATCATCTGCTGCCAAAAAACTTTCTGGCTTGCTCAGCAACCATATTGTAAAGGCTAATTGCTTATCAAACGGAATATTTGATATAACTTCAGTATCGCCTAATTTTCTAAAAATAAGCCGTAAATACTGCATTCTCAGGTACTTAGATATCGCAATTAAATCATTCAAAATAATTTTCATTTCTACAGTTCACACCTAGACTTGCAGTAAAAATTCCCAATGATGAAGTACACAGCTCGCTTGCAATATTCACTACTTCGGGAATATTTGATCCCTCATCTTCCACCCGCTCCAAAAACAATTTTAATTCCTGGTCTTTACTAGCAATCAAAATTTTAAAATACCGCTTGACATTTGTCATCGAACTGTGAAAATGAAGCTTCTAAGCCCATTATTTAGTAACACAAAAGCCGCTGAGCGTCAGCCTGTCAGCTTATCTATTAGTCTAGGCTGACAGCGGCTACGAGTTATGAATGCACCCAATGAAATGGCAGAGCCGAATACTATTACGTATTTAAATGTATATACTAAAAAGAGAGCTTTAACAATAAGTAAATCGCACTGCAATATGCTATGACTTTATTATTGCACAGATAATAGAATTAAATGACAGCTCACGGGCTGTCAAACTTTTCGAATGTTAAATTCGCGAACTAACATCTTCTTCACCTGAGTAAAAGCAAAAACCTGTGTTTTGCGATTCGTGAAGTCACTAAGTGGTGAAATTAATCATTTTTAATTTGAATTTAATTAATTTTTTTCAGTAACCACATTTCATAAGAGATGGAGATAAAAAATATTCAAAAGAGAGATGAAAACTTTGGGAAAAATTTCCAGATTCCACATTCT